>JAAGAY010145048.1:0-12459 GCA_011801015.1 Ardeotis arabs
TTATGGCCATGAATAGGATCCAAAAATTTCTGGTGGCCATGAAATCCTGTGTACAGATGAGCGGACAATGAGATGGTGACCTGAGCGTACACAGTTTAAAACAGAAAATCATGTCACGATCCTCATGGAGAAACAGCCTCTTCTCCCACACCACGTAGCTAAACAGCTTATGCTGAGGAACCACCCAGTCTTCCAAAGTGAGGAGGGGCAGCAACAAGCAGTCGGTGGCTCAAAACCTGTCTGTTGGGTTGTCAACCTCCCGCACAGCAATTCTGTCAGCAAGGGACAGAGGTGGGAGAGCGGGCCCAGTTCCAGCTGAGAAGTTAGCTGGGTATTGCAGCACAACGCCAGGATGATGGTCTACCTGGAAAGGATTAATGGAGAGCCCTAAATAACGTTTTCCTTAATGACTGCATCCAGGGTAGCTTGAGCTTTCCTAAGACCAATTCCCCTCCCAATCTCCTTCAAATTTTAATAAACTGTTTCTATGGTTTGAGTCCCTAAAGCTGCTACTTTAAACAGAGGAGACATCTCCGTAAGGGGTACACACGTGCACCCTGAAGAACTTCCCACAGCTCTGGCCTTGCCTCTTCTGAGAGACTTGTCTTGCTGTGGTTTGCAAAGAAGGAAAAGGAAATTGTCTACTGATTTTATTATCTGTTTATTTCCTTTTGACGAGTTTGTCCATATGATCCTGCTTAATCTCCATGGGTGGGGAGCAAAATATTTAAGTTAGTTAATGATCTTTTTGTCCTGAAGTGAATAGCCTTTATCATCTTTCTCTTCTCATTCTTCCTTCAGGAAAAAGTCCTGGCTGGGAACTCAGAGAAGCTCCCTGGGAAAATCTCCTTCTCAGCTCTGTGGGGCAGATAGAACTATTTCCTTGAGAAATGCACAACATAAAAGTCAATCTTATGGGATAGGAAATAAGGTCAAAGGAGTAGGTACAGATGTAGGCTTCAGCCCCTCGGGTGTTATCCCCCAATTAACCAGCTTTGTTTTCCACATTAATTTGGTAATGGAGGAAATATCTTATCCTGAGCCAGCTGGGCTGGGAAAGGGATTCCTCATCCACTCCACCGACCAAGTCAGTGCTCCCTCTGCTCCAGCTTCAGCATGAGAGACACGGACATGAGCAAGCAGGACTGCACTCCAGCTTCCAGCAAAGGAGCAGCAGGTCCCTTTGCAGCCCTCGCTCCTCCATCCCGATGGTAGCACTGTGTCAGGGTTGCATTTCTCTGTTTCTTTGGCTTTGTATTGGAGGTGCAAAGCCCTCCACAACCATGGTGTATAATGAGGACTCTTTGAAGTGAGGTCCTCATCAAAAGCTGAATGAGCTCGAGTGCTAAAACAATCTCGTTTATTTGTTAGTCTACTCCTCAAGGTTACCTGTTTTTCTCCTTGAGAACATTCCAGCATCTTCTGGGGTGAGGCTATTATTTTTGTCCCATCGGTGCATTCCTGCTTATTGTGGAATGTCAGTAATGACAACTGGTATCAGCTCCATGACAGATCCCTGGGGAACCCCATCAGTTACCCTGCCCTTCACGCTGCCTTTTAGCCTATCTCCCGTGCCAGATCCTCATGCAATTTCTAATTCCCATCTCCTCCAGTTGTTAGCCAATGTCATCACACATAATACTGCACTGCAGCTGGAGTTTGTTTGAGAAGACTCATCTCAAAAACAGCAGTCATCAAGGTGTATGGCATAATTATCCTCAGTAAACATCTCCCCTTCACGCTCACTTACAGTATCCTTCAGGTTGATTTTTTATACTCCCCTCCCCTTAAAAACCAGTGATTACAGTAGAGGCTCTCCACTCATGTGGTACCGTCCCCAGGCTGGATACTAGAACAGCTTCTTTCCATTAGATCTGAACAATTAACAGTTCCAGGAGAACTTGTTTTCACTTCCAGGTTGTTAGGCTATTTCAGTTTTTCTCAGTGTTATCTCCCTGTCCCCTTCACGCGCCAACGCTGGACATTGCCATCTTTACTGGGAGCAAGAAGCGAGGTGTTGGGTGTAGTTTCGTAATCAGGTCTGGATGTCTACCACACAGTAGTTTCATGTTAATTTTTTCCTCTTACTTGCACTTGTAAAAACTTCTGCTGTTCTTATAATCTCTTTGAAAGATAGCTGGCCAGTAGCATTTCTTAACTCTACCCTGACGTTTGTTCTCATTTTTAACAAGTCAAAACAAACAGCTTTTCTTGTTCTGCAGCCTTTTCTATTTCTTGTTGTTCTGCTATTTCTTATTGTTCTTCTTGTGGTGCTAATTATCTTACAGCTGATCTCCTCTGGCTTAGGAGACAGATCTCTGATAATTTTAACATGGTCCGTTAGCAGGATTTTATGGTGCAGTCTGAAATATTCTATTCAAAACTGTGAGCTCCTCAGAGAAATTAACTTGTCAGCAATGAGAAGGACTAATTTCATTTTTGAAATTAAGAACTTCTGTTAACAGTCTTAGAACTTCAGTTCAACTGAAATCAGGACTAAATCTCTTTCTTAGGATGAGGTTTTTTCACTGACTAGCTCAGATAAATGTTTAACATCTTACAAAAGCCAACTATAGCGTAGAATGACTTTGTATTGCCTCTGTAGCTATTATACCAAAAAAACCTCTTCAGCCCTCACATCCAACAACATCTCAGCACTGTGGCTTCCTGCTCCCTCTTGCTGGTCACGAGTGCAAATTTTCTTCCACTGACTGTGCCAGAGAGACTTTATTCTACTTACAGAGCCTACCTGGCTATAAGAAGAAGATACGTTAGCGAGGAGATGAGAAGAGATTCTGCTCTCCACCTCTGCCCATCCTAGATCTCTTCCTAAAACCAGGAGCAAATTAAGTTGCTGAGAACGTCAAGAAAACAATTAACAGGGCTCATTCTTTAAAATAAATAAATAAAATAGCTGCCTTTCAGGGTGACTGGGTATTACACATATTGGAGAACCAACTAGACACCGAATCTTCAGAAAAGCACCATGGTAAGGAGATCCTGTTGACTGTCTAACCTGCAGATGCCCTCATCACCAAATAGAAATGAATAGTTACTATGGCATTCAATGACCAGAAGAAACAACTTGCAGTTTTTCTGTTCAAGGATCAGATAAAGATCAGATTTGATCAACTATCCAGATCAATAAAGTATTTTATTAATTAGTAGGAAAGGACATGCTTGTAATATTAAAAAAACCTCAAACCCACACCAACCCATCAGTCTTTAAAGCTTCCTGCAAAATATTTTGCCTGAACACAGTATCAGCTTTGCTACTTCCTACCTACAAAGCGTTGCGATCTCAGCATCTTGAACCCTTCTCAGCCTGGTAGATAATGGAATGCTTCAAGCCAAAACAGGTATCAAAGAAACCCATGGCATCGTGAACAGTTACCAATACTTCTCTCTCCTTTTGCAATATTGGAGAACCTTCAGCATTTAGAGTAGAGTTGCGACCACAACCAAGAGAGGGAAAAGTTAAGGCAATTGTCAAACTCTATGTAACTGTGGAACTCAGCAAAACCTCTCCTGACCACAAGCAGGACAAACTGGAGCCTCCAAACAGGAGCACCATAACCAAAATCCAGAGCCTCAAGTCTCATGTTGTTAAATCGTTTGGCAAGACTGAAAAAACATCACAGTAAAGGACACTCTTCATTTACAGCTCAGTCAGATCCTGAGATGAGGTAGTCTTCACTTTACTAATCAACCTCTTCCATTTCAAAAGGACGTCCTTCAGTGTGCAGGCAGTAACTTGTACCATTAAGGAAATAAAGGCATTGTCTTCTGTCTTCCACCTCAGTATACTGCCAGGCATTTAGATGATGCAGGTTATCCATAAAAAACACTAGGAACCTCTTCTAAAGTAGCTGATGGCCACTTTTTGATTGGTATGAAACACAGGCATCACCAGTATCACAAGATGTACAATTTGCAGAAGACTTGGTTTCTATATAGCAGGTTATGGCCATATTTGTTGATGTTTCTGGTTACAGTCAGGTTGTACAGCTGCTTCCCTATTCTATAATTTACAACCTTACTGCTATGCAAGATATTGCTAGAAGGAGACAGGTTTAACAAGATCTTTACCCAAAATTTCAATTGTTGAGGAAAGCCTCCACTTCCAAGCTTGAGAACAAGAGGCAGCCCATAGGTGCAGGTACTGGACACAGTCCATATGGTCTCTCAAGAGGCTACAACTCCCTGTATCAAACAGTTCTTGCTGTCATCAAAATAGGTTGCTTGATGGCAGACTTCTGAAGTGAGCAATCACAGCTACAAACAGCTGAAGCTCCCCTAGGCTCCTTCTGGAGCATCTTCTTTATAACACACCATCAGGGACTTGGACCTCATGTTGGCACGTGGCCCTCTGAAATGACACTTCCTATAAACTGAGGTCCTCCTCGTGTAGGACAGCTGCTCACCTCCCCTCTCTTCCCAAACTAGGTTTTTTTTGGAGTGTGGATTTCTCCACCACTCTGCTTAGACCACAGAAAGCAAAAAGGGCTGAAACCTCAGGAAACCACAGCTCTAACTAGTACTTAGAGAAACAAAAGCCACAATTTCCATGCCCTACTATTGTCATGCAGTTACCACGCATTTCCTCAGGGCTGGTAAGGAATCTACCCCTTCCTCCTGCTTTGGCTTTTTATGCATTTCCGTAAAGTAGGGAATAGCGAGGTTGCCATTCTCAAAGTCACGCCTGCCCTTCTGCTATGATGCTGTGAACAGCCTGCCAAAGGAAAACAGATGCTGTTCCACTTGGCTTTGAGCAACGCTGCTCCCCAGGGTGATGTCCTCTCCCCTTTCGAGTTGCTGATGCTTCAACTCTTTTCCCAGAAGGAAAGATCAGTTACTGCTTAACTGATAGCCAATTACACCTGTTACTGATGGAAGCACTCTCATTACCTCTCTCCTCTCCACCTACTCTTGGCACATTGCTTTTGTTCTAAGGAATCGCTAAATCTGCCACTTCAGAAAATGCGGAGGGAAATGGACCCTTCCAGCAGTAAGTGCAGGAACACTGGTCTGTGCCAAGCTGGCAGCGCTGCAGCGTTCCAGATGTACCTGTTGAGAAGCATCAATAATGTATGCTTCTGAAAATGGAACCTTTTCAGACATACCTCACTGGAAATCCACTGTACTTACAGTTTCTGCGTGGCCGATACAATCAGTTTACATATCTGTGATCTCTAAGTGTTGAACATGGAGAGAAGTTGGGGTGCTTCCAGTGTTCTTTAAAGAAAACTAACAAAGCCTCACACCTAGCATTTCCTGCAAAAATAATTTTAACAGAAAGTCTCTAGGACACTAGGGAGTCTTCTAGGAAGCAACAGAAAGAGAATTGACAGGAATGCAGAGTGGAAGGGACTGTTCATCTATGGAAAGTGTAAACTAAAACCAGTTATTTGACTGAGATGCTCTGTCTTTGGAGCCTGAAGAACAGTGTTTATCAGTGTGGTGGGGGGTTTTTTGTTTATTGTGGTTTTTTTCTTTTTTATCTTGCAGAACAACACATGGAAGTTGCACTCCTTTCAAGAGACCCTTACAAAAAAGTTAATTTTTTGACATTTAAATACAAAGCAGCTTTCTAATTTTATATAATCAAGAAATGGAAAACAATTTTTATTAACATGTTTTACATTTACAATCTTTTATTAGCTAATCAACATCAACATGCAAAAATAAGCGCTAAATACAAACCTCTACAATATGGTTTTGTTTAAACTACAATGGTTTAATTCTTTTGAAAAGTCATAAGGATGTGTTCTGTAGTTGTTAAAATTGAACTATTAGTTTCAGTAATGAATACTATTTAGACCCTAAAATTATGTAATCATCCTGCAAGGCATCTTCAGAAACTTCGCCCAACACTTAAGAATACCAGCTCATTTTCATGTGAGTACATTCTCAAAGCAAGAAATAAGGCAGTAGCACTAATGATTTCATATTGAACCCTATGCACATAACTAATAACTTTAGAAGGACTTTAACACTATGGTAGACTGGAAAAAGAACATTTAAACAAGCATTGGATTTTGCCTGAAATGTTCTCGGTTCCTCTTGATACTTATGCAACCTCCTTAAAATATTTGGGTTTGGAAAAAGACTTCCTGCTCCTTCAAACCAGTCCCCAGGTGATCCTCCAGAGAAGCCAGTCTTCTGTCAAAGACATCAATATCTTCCCATGGAAATAAGTTACACAATTCATGTTCAGGATTACTTCACGAGAGGATCATAAAGAAGGCAAAAAGTAGCTTAAAGGAGAACATATTGGTAGTACTGAAATCTTTGATAACAAAAGGGTCTTGGACAATTGTGAAAAAGAGGGAAGGAAAATGAATTTAATTTCAAATCTGTTTTAACTTTTCCCCCAGTGCAAGTGTCCATCTTTAAAGAAAGTTATACTTTAGAAGATGAAAGTACTTTTGAGAAGAGTCCAATTTTTGACCTTATGTTACAAAACCTTAACAATCAAAATTTGTTTTTGTTTTTATTCAAGTACAAACTTAAGTCATAATTCCTCTCTTTTTTTTTTTTTTAAACGAGTGTTTATTGTTGCTCATTGATCTTTGGTCGCAAGAAACAATAATGCCACCGACAGGTCTGATCCCCAAGGTGGCAGGTTTTGCTTCTTTGCCACACATTAAGGCCCCCCCCTTTACAGGGTATGCCAATATACACTGTGTCAAAATTCCAGCGGCACTTCATCATGTGTTTTATGGACCTACATGATGTAGACTTTCTCAGCTTGTGAGAAGTTGAAGACTTCTTTGGTTCTTGGGCAAATTACTTTGTCATCTTGACGAATAGAAAGCAGAGACTGAAAGAGAGTGAAATCAAAAGATAATATTCATAATAGTTACTCAAAGCATTATTTAACTGTTTGGTAAATAAACGTTTTTTTACTTTAAAAAATCACGTTAAGAGTCCGAGGTCAAAATATCTATGCCCACAAGAGTTACTTATTCTACATTATCGCTCTCCAGAGGGAACAATTTCAAATGCCACTTGATTTCATGTTATAAATTCATATATTCAATCAGACATTAGCCTCTTTAAATGCCAATTTAATCACATATGCGGTCCATATGAAGTTACTTTTCTGCAATATAGAAAACACTTCTAGCGTTCTGACTGAGTTTATAAGCTCTTATTTTGATATAGAAAGTTATTCTAACCACTGCTATTTTAGACTTCAGTAAGTCATTGATGTCAACACTTACATTGTATCCATAGACATATCCATTTGGTAACATCATAGGAGGATTATTTTCGTTCATTACATCCCCCGAAATCTTGCAGACTAGTCGGGAGTTGGCACAATGTGCCATAGGCAGAGGCTGAGCCAGCTTGTTCAGGGATTTGCTACACACAGGGCAGTCTGGGTTTTTTGAGCTCCCATCCTCTTTGTAACACTGTCTGTTTAACAGCAAGTTAAGGAACAACCACCACAGAAAGCAACAACAATTAGTTAATGACAAACACTGGAAAAAAGATAGTGAACTGTTCAAATATCACCTAGATTATGGGGTGTATACATTTAATTCAGGTTTAATGTGTACACATTAGAATCAACAATAGAGAATATCATAAGAATGTAAGAATCAAGAACATAGAACAGCAGAATGCTTTGTTTCAAGGAACAAGAGTGAGCAACAAGTGTCTGGCACCCTCTGCAGGTAACATTTCTGATGTAGAACGCTTCAGTAGCACCAGTCCTTCTCTAACACACCGTGTGTAGCAAAACCAACTAAGTTTCAAAAGATGCAGGATGTATTTGAATATTCAAGTAAAAAAAAACAGAGTAAGGGCTTAAAAAAATAATAATTCTGATCCAGCTCACTAACTTTTGCAGATATATCACTAACTTAAGACACGTGGAAAGAGAGCCTAGTATGCAAATACAATGTAGATTTCACCTTAAAATTTTGGTTTGGGCTTGTTTTTTTTAGAAAACATAATGCTATTTATTATAATGTCCCCTTAATTTAATACAGAGATCAATCCATACTCCATTTAAACTCATGAGCAAAAATATTAATGTGTCACATCTCCTCTGAGCTCTCCGAAAAGCATCCATAGAATTAAAAACCCACAAGGCTTTGTTGCTCTCAACAGTAGTATCTGCATTAAAGGATACGGTGTTTTTATAGCTGAAAGGCCTGCCTGGAGTGTTATAGTAAAAACAGAATTGTTTCCCAGCTGATGTAGTCTGTAGTTATCATATCTAAACTGTTGGATCAGCATTCTCCATCGAGCAGGGTCCAAGAGATCCTGTTAAAGAACAACACAACTACAAGTTGTTTTCAATCTAATTGTCCCAGGGGGGAAAAGCCTGGGAGTGGTAAATTGTGCAAAACTCACTAGACTGAATCCATCACAAAATAAAAGTATACATGCTAATGTACAGCATAAGTGTACTTGTTTAGAAAGTACCTTTTAACACTACTTTACTAGAAATACAATTTAAATCAAGTATTACTTAAAATAGCTGGCATACCAATATTCAGTCTCCAAACTTACTTTTTGTCATACTTGCGCACATAAACTCAGAAAAACATAAGATCCTAGTTAAAAGAAAATGCTTTAGTTTTTATGGAATGCACAGTATCTATGCAAAGGTCCAAATGAAAATTCTGCAGTAAGAGATCCTTACATATGATCTTCCTTGCTCTATCAAAAGCAATCTAAGCGCAGATTCTAGTCCCACACCTTCTGTCATCTACCAAATGTTCTAATTAAGGTATGCAAATCCCGGTAAGGCTATTTCTTGCATTTAGCTTTCTAGAATGCTGGCATACTTACAAAGCAATATTAGTACTGTTGAATGTTTGCTCTATTGCCTCTGAACCATAATATCAGACTGGGCAAACATCTGTTGAAAAGTCAGAAGCATTTTTTTTTTTTTACCTGAAATCAGGCTAATTCTGCTAATAACACTTTGTAATATGTATTATTTTAATTTGAAGAGCTGGCACAACCCTCGGTTAGAGAAAGCTTAGCTAAGCTATGCATTTAAGGACAAAAGTATTTAATATATATTGTAATGCTGTGGGTTATATAAAAACACCTCACAGTAGTTAAAAGCAGGGATGTTTTTCTTCAGGGAAGCAAGAACTAAACCCACAGGTTAAGGATATATTGAACCCTAAAAGTAGCGTTGTGTGAAAGAGTCACGTAAGAAATGAAGACCCTTTGAAAATACGCTTGTTATGTTACACATACAGGCAAAGACCTAATCCTTTCTTCTGCTAGCACCTCTTCTCCTTTGTATCCATAACCTGCATTTTGGTCATGAGAATGACAATGTTTATTTATCTTAGAAGTAAGTTTGTATTTATCAACTGTGCATGCCACACTTTAAGGCAACTAGGAGAAACAGTAATATATTGTAGCAAGGAGTCAATTTTTGACTCCTTGAACACTGGCTAGGAGTGGTTTACGTGCAACTAGTAAATCTTAGCTGAGAATATGAAGCTGCGTGTCCCCCATGAACACTGTTGGATTTGAGACAGTAAAAAAAGTAAAAAAAAATAGTATATAACCACAGAACAAACTCAAAATCTGTAGAAAGAGTAACTAGCTATGAATTTTGCTTAATTCAAATTTAGATGTAGACATTACTATATCACATTAATTTGTATAATGCAAATAAATGAACACTTTTAAGCATCAAAAATACTGCTTTCATATAATTCAAATAATCTTTCATCTTCATCCCAATCACCACAAGAAACATAATTTGAGAAGCAGAATTAAGAATTGCTCCTAGTGTATTAAGGCCACAGCCTAGTAAGCTGAATAAAACTCATTTTTTATTTTGTCCTTCTCCATTTCCTGTCTCTTGTATGTTTGCATATCATGCTTCCAGACTGATCTTCAGTGCTGGGTTTGTGCTAAGTCTAGCTCAATGGGAATCTGTCCGTTATTACGATCCAACTGCAACAATACAAATACTACCTGGATTAATGCACAGGCAAGGACCGGTTGTTAAAATGAAGGAGTATTATAAAGGTGAATTTTAGAAAGTAAAATTAAAACATTTGTTCTTCAGATTATCAATGCATTTTCCTGTAAGGAAAAAAAAAACCAAACAAACAACAAACACGTATTTTATTATTCTGCTGTACCTCTGAATTTCAAACATAATGTTACCTTATAAGGGGAGATATGAGTGTCTGAAGGAAAGGCCAACATTCCCATCACTTGTCGAACCTCATCCAGCTGGCTTCCCTCAGCCTGACTGAAATGCTTCCTTGCGTGTCTGAAATACAGAATTTATACTTTTATTAGATAACCTTGTTTCCAAATCAAGTAAATTTACATTATTATGTAATGTTTCAAAGAAAAACTCTAGGATTCTGCTCTCAATACATGAACTCCAAAAGGTGATGCATTTAAGAGGCTTCAAAAAATACATCCTGCAAATACAAATGCAAGAATGACTTCAAGCATTAGCAATTTTACCCCGTAATTTCTTAGAAACCAGAACTTCCTACTGTAGCAAGAAGTCTTATATCACCTACATCTAGAACAACAGATCCATGATTATTAGAAGAAATGTCTCTGCTTATGCAAGTTCAATGTATCACACTTACTCCTTTGGCATACACTCACAAGTGAGACAAATGCAGTCTGATAATTAGCTATTCCAAATCGTTAAATATCAAGAGTGTTCAAATATCTATCTTGTTTATACTGACATTTGAGAGAATGTTTATTTCTGAATAAGTGGTTTTTTTTTTTTTTTTTTTTTTTTTGTATGATCAGTAGGTAATACCACTTTCTGTGTACTCTACCAGAAATTGCAGGGTAGTGTAGTAGAAAACACTTTGTTAAGAACATTTTTTTTTGCTAGGGAAATGAAAAAATTAAGTGGAACTACAGTACAAGTTTTTGTATTTTAACACATACTGATTGTAAGAGATACACACACGGCTGAAAACTTGGATATTTGAAAGAAGCAACAGAATTACCAGAAATGCATTTAAAGCAAAAATACAAACTTGAAAAAATATTAAAGAAATCAATACTATTAAATCAGAGAATTATTATCAGATTATAAGGATATTCAACTAGTTTAAAACCCTGTGTGAAAGCCTCCTCTATCCAGTCTTCTTAAGATCATCAATTTTCAAGTTGGAGTTTAAGTGTGCAGGAAAACCCTCTAGCCTTTAAACAGGATGATTAGTTCAGCATCTCTGCTAAAAGCTCCTGTTTTCAGTGGTGCACAGACAGTGCATAGTAAACTGAGTACTGAATCAGGACTATATTTAATTTCTGGCATTGTGTAACTGTAGAAGAGTCTTCCCTATGCTGTATTTACTCCACAGTTTGTATTACGGGGAAGATGTCACGTTATCTCTGAAGTACTCTGGTAAGCATTCACTCTTTTCAACTTTTAAAGAGTCTTGTTAAAACCTATTTAAAGTTACAAATTACTTTTAGGAATATATAGTATTTTCCAATTGCCCATTTCATGGCTTGAACTAAAAAAAAAAAAAAAATCTAGGTAAGTATTCCCCTCTCCCAGCCCCAATTCTGTGTTCCACTAACTACACTTAGGTCATCGGTACCACGAGAACAGTCTCTTTAGCAGTGTTTCAGAACTCCTACTTCCTCTCCCACCCCAACCAGGAAGGAATGGAAGTTATGAGGACAGACTGTTTCCACTCCACTTCCTATTTTGGGTGAGGAATTCAGGAATGTAAATATTGTTCTCCAGGTAATTACTGTTGTAAAAGCAGAAGTACAAAACCCATGGCCTGAGAGAAGAGACTGGGCAGCCTGGACATACTGGAAGAAAGCTCAAATAACTGCTAGTGCAGGGCTGCAGATGAAAGCAACAGATATTTAAAAGAAAGCTTAGGCAAAGCAACAAATTCAAACCTATCAGTTTAGCTAAGTTAATACATGTGCATGCATAGAGAGAAGATAAAAGAGTTACCTTAACAGAACCAATCACTGTGCACTTGTGTTCCGTGATGTTAAAAAAGAAATGGTACTGCAGTTTTTATAGAATCATAGAATGGTTAGAGTTGGAAGGGACCTTCAAAGGTCATCTAGTCCAACCCCCCTGCAAGGAGCAGGGACATCTCCAACCAGATCAGGTTGCTCAGAGCCTCATCCAGCCTGGCCTTGAATGTTTCCAGGGATGGGGCATCCACCACCTCTCTGGGCAAACTGTTCCAGTGATCTACAACTCTCATAGTAAACATTTTTTTCCTAATATCCAATCTAAATCTACCTCCCTCTATTTTAAAACCATTACCCCTCGTCCTGTCACAACAAGCCCTACTGAACAGCCTCTCCCCATCTTTCTTGTAGGCCCCCTTGAGGTACTGGAAGACCGCTATCAGGTCTCCCCAGAGCCTCCTCTTCTCCAGGCTGAACAGCCCCAACTCTCTCAGCCTGTCCTCATAGGAGAGGTGCTCCAGCCCTCTTATCATCTTTGTG
>JAAGAY010145049.1:0-58635 GCA_011801015.1 Ardeotis arabs
CCTGCTGCTTGGCTGATCGTGGTCACCGTGGAGGTGGTATTAGCACTGGATCCATTTTATTTGCCTTAAACCTCGCAGGTCTTTCAGCCATGTGGTCCCTAGCATTTGGGTAAGAAGCTCAACTGTTAAAGAAGGAGGAGGCGGGATGGACACAGTGGGCCAAAAGCTTAGCTCGTGCAGACAGGTGTCACTGGTGACTTCAGAGCGATGCCGTTTTCCTGGGCGCTGGATCTGTCCTTGTCAGTGGGTTTCTGCCCTGCGTAGCTGCGCGGGCCGGGGAACGTGTTTGGAGACGAGTTATAATGCCTCCAGATTCGGTGTTTACATTGGAAATACTTGACAGAGCCTTAAATAAGCAGTGCTACCAGGTGGGCTTTTAAGAAAGACGATATTTATAAAAAGTGTAGTGCCTGTATCTGAGCCGAACTGCTTCATGCGTTTGTAGGACTTTGTGTTTACAATTTTCTTGTGATTTTTTAAATGAAATAGAATAGTTACTAACTGGTCAAGTAAACACAGAACATCTTTGGATAGCCAGCCTCGCACTACCACGGTTTTATAACTGAAGTTGCTTTGTAGTTAAAAGATGTCTAGGAACAAGCTAAAGGGATGGTGTCAAAATAAAAATCATACACTTCAAAATATTCCCATTCTCATCTGGGATCCTGCTGGTGCTCAGCATCCCAACTCCGCCCTTGCTGTGCACCTATGGGACCGAGTGGGGTCACCCGACACTGGGGGTCCAGCCAGGGTGCGGGATCTGGCCACAGGGTGTTAATTTGTGGTGAGTCTTTTCAGCATCTCACTCGTCATCGAGCACCGCTTGGTTTTGTTTCAAATTCCCTCCCACTTTTGGTGCCGCAGCACTCCTCTCCAGCATCACTTTCCTCCTTTTCGAGGTCAGGCTTCCTGGGCTGGGTGGACACAGGGAATTAGGAGGTGCACTGCATTTCTGTGCCATGTAGCGTGTGTGTGCACCCCTTCTTCCCACCCTTCCCACCGTTGCTCGCTAAAGCTCGTATCTGTGTATAATTCATCCCTGGGGGGTGACTCGGAGAGATTGCGCTCCTAAAGCAGTCCATCCCAGATGCCTGAAGAGCATCAAGTCACGCGTGGGTCAGCTCTAACAGAGGGACAGCAATTCCCCTGACACCGCGTGACGATGGGTTTGCAAAGACCCTCGGGGAGCCCAACAAACACCTCAACATGGACGCTGCGCCCGGCCGCCGCCGCCTGTTGGGATATAGCACGGCCTATGGCAGCGGTTACACGTCAGGGTCCTCACATGGGTGTTGGAGGAAATCATCGACGTTCAGATACGGGGAGGTGTTTTGCCGTGACCTATAGCTGAAGCTGAGTATGCCGGCAGTTCCCTTAACGCCATCCTCTGTATGATTTACTATTAAAAAAAAAAGGTAAAAATGGAAGTGAAGACAAAAGTCACCATTCAACTTTTTCTTGAAAAGGAAAAAGGTATCAGAGCAATGAGGAAATGCTACCGGTGACCAGCTCAGTCTTCCCAGCCTGCGTTTACCGCAGTCGTGGGAGAATTTTTCCTACGAGTAGCCCCGTTAACTTCAGCGCATGAACCGTATCTCTTCTTGTGCGCATGGGATTGCAGGATTAAAATCGCTTGTAAATGTTAATAGATAACACGCTCGGCACCCTGGTAGCGTTGGTGTTTGTCTTAGCTGTAACGCTGCAGAGTCATTCCGCCTCTATAAAACTCGTGGAGAGATTTTTAGGTGGGCCAAATCCATCTCAAAGATTGGTTGCTTAATTAAGACAAGGCCTCCCAGTGACAGCGTTGCAAAACAAACGCCAGCGCTGGCCCCGTGCCTTTTTCCGCTCCGCTGGTTCTGCTGCCCGTATGTCTCAGCCTGCCAACGCAGAGCATCGAGTGCGTTTTAATAGCTGCTGTTCTTCACATAATTTTATTACTGTGACTTTATAAATGCCTCTTACTCTCCTTATGCTACAGAACTGAGATATTAACTGCATCTTTTTTTTTTTCCTATTTTCCCCTTCCAGGAGCAAATTCATCAGTTGTTGCTGATTTCATGCCTACATCGTCATGGAACATCTCAAGTGAATTAGATAAAGGTAAGCGGACAGAAAAAAACCCCAGAAAGATGCGAAATCAGATTTAAAAATCTTAATTCTTTTTCTTGACTTGACAAAATCAGCAAGCAAAGGGGTGAGGGGTCTTTTAAGATAAACCTTGCCTTGTGATCGTTTGACATTTAATTACGTGTGGTTCTGGGATTTCTGGAGAATGCTGTGTTTGTTTCTTGACCAGTAAAATGTTCCACATGGTCAAAATATTTCAAGATGTGAGTTCTGTTGGTTTATGAACTGCTTGACGTTTTGTCTGGTGGATCTTAGGTTTTGAACTCAGAATTACCAAGCATCAGGCAGTCAGTTTGCCTCCATGTGTTTTATTATGAAATGTTGAGGCTTTAAATGAATAGATGGGGAAAATCCATTTGCAGGTGGTAATTATGTGTGTTTTGGAGCTCTCCAAAGGGTGTATATTGTGAAAAAAGGGATGTGTTTCTCATTCCCCTTCATTTTGTAAATTATGCCCCACCAATTATTTAACCCAAATTGCTTAGCTCCCTCTAGCCCTTCTTGCAAGGCAGTGTCCTGCAGCTCCTGACTCAGTCTGGCCTTTGAAATGCTTCTGACATAACCTTTACGGTGGAGGATGCTGTTAGCCACGCTAACTGTGCAATTTGTCAAATACTCTTTTAATTTGCCCATAACGTTGCCAGCCTTTAACTATTGAGACTGAGATTTCCCATCATGGAGTTCTGCCACAGATGGTTTTTCCCAAATGTTTCTGTCTGTATTTTGTTAATGTTTTTATGAACATGTGTTCATAATGTTTTATGTTTAAGGATAAATATGTTTTCTGTGCTTAAGTATGGATAGAATCTGTAGTTTTGGGTACTTTAAGGCAAGGTTGACTCTTTCACGTCTGCCTTCCCACCAGGGAAGGAGCAGGACTTTCTGGTGATCCAGGACGTGTTGGAGAAGATGAAAGTCAAAGGGGCTTGTGCTTGCTGGTGGGAAAAGGAGAAGAGCCTGTAGTCATTAGGCAGAGGATTCCCAATTCATAGCAAATTCTTGAAAGGTGTTGACAGAAGGGATGTCTTACCCCAGGTGCCCATGGCAGGTCCGGGCTGTGGAAGCAGTTAGGGCGGTGGTTTCCCCAAACAGGATGCCTGCCTGTTTCTTTGCTTGTTTGGCAGCTTTGTTTGGTTTTTCAAAAAATAAATGGCCTAGAAAAAGCAAGTTAAGGCTACAAAGCCAAACACTTAAAAGTTAGGAAATGCCAAAGAGAAGATCATCGTGTAGTCTTAATTCAGGCCTCTTACGAGACACTTGGCAAGCAACCTTTCCTAACCTACAAGGTAGATTTTGCTCTAGAAACCCACCCCTTGATCACAGGAGAAGACACGTTTGCTCTTTGTTGAAGTGATTGAAATATTTTTTGGTGAATGATCATCAGTGATGTATTTTTGTTCTCCACCGTGAGCCCAAGGGTTCACCTGGTAAAGCGCCCATGGGTTGCTGTATATTGCAGGGAAGCTGGGTGCCTCCAACCAAAACCTAGATGGAGGGGAAGGTACAGAAGAAATATTGAAGCTACTGTAATTTTACAGTAAATTGTGTCTGATCTGTGCTGAAAAATAGCCCCCAGAAGCTTCTTTGTTGTTTTTCCTAGTGGGAGGTTTTGTGTAGACTGGTTGCTTATGACCAGATTGATTTTTTTAATTATGACCAGGTGATTTTTAACTCATATTTTGGTTACCCTTGCTATCAGCTGGTAGTTCAAATGCTCCTTTTTTTTTTCAGTAACACCTACCCCAGGTGGGCGCTCTCCAAAGCTTTGGTTTGCTTGATGTAGGTAGGCACCAGAGGAAGGTGCCCGGTGGCAGTGCTGCCGGCCTGCCTGCCGTTTTGGCGTCTGCTGTCTTCAAAACACTCTGCACACCGGGTTGTGTCAGCTCGGCTTCAGGTGGCCCACCCTGGCTGCTGCTGTGCAGCCATTCCAGCGCAAGCAGAGGTGAAATGTGGGGCGACTGCCACCGTCCTGGACGTTGAGTTGTCTCACTGCTCAAAACGAAGCTTGCACTTCGTGTGCCAGCACTGGGCCTGGCCCCTGCCGTAGGACTTAAACCATTTTCCGCGTTACTTCCGTGGCACCTGTTCCTGAGCTGTATTGTCAGAAACAGGTAAAATGAAGTTTCACGCTCCTAATCCACCTGGAATGCAGCAGTTGGGCTGAATCTGGCATTCCTGAGGGATTACCGGCCCCTTTGCTCGCTCTGATTAGCATTTAGACTGCTGTAAGCTTACACACCTAAACACGGATTTACATATGTGATTAAAATGCATTTGCTGCCCAAAAAAGCTTAGTCAGAGGGGCGGATTCTCCCGGTGTGCCTACCAGCAAATTAAGGTGCACACGTTTCATCTTGTCTAAGAGAGACAGGGCCTTTAATGTGGGAGCTGCTGGTTCTGCTGAAGGTCTGAAGCTCTTGCTTATATAAAGCAAAATAACTGCAACGCGTGCTGACTTGGTGAGTTGAAACCCCAGAGGAGAAAATGAGGCGTGCGCTTTAGTTTCCATTGCTTTTGCAAACAAGCATCACAAGAAATCAACATCCACTTGTCTTTGCCGCAGTCGGCCGTGAGGTCACGCAGGCGTCCCAGTAAAACTCATTTTAAAGCCTATTAAATTCACCACATGAAAGCGGTTTCCAGCCAAATTTCCCAATTAAATGGCCGTCCGCATTAAGCGGCTCTCGCTCTACCTGCTGCCTTTTGGAAATGGGCATCCCTTCCTCAAATGCATCTCCTGTGTTTGGGGAGGAGGACCAGCTCGTAGTCTTGCTAAACAATATTCTGCATTTTGAAATAATGGCTTAATAAGTTACTTTCCCGAGCGCGGCGAGTTCTGCGGTGATTATCTTACAACTGAGCCCTATTCAGGTTTCAATTTCTATTAAATAAGCTAAATCGACAGCATTAAACAGTTGCCTGTTTATTCTTTTTAACAGGAAATGAATTTAAAAGAGACGCAGCCACCCGTGAAGAGCTGTTGAAAGCAGCGATTGATGGGAGGGAGGAGGTGGTTTCTCACCAAAACCTTAAAAAAACAAACAAACTGTGCATTAAAAAAAAAAAAAAATCTCTTTTAAAATGGGAGAAATTTAGCTAGGAGCATTTCTCTCTCTTTTCCGACTGGTAAATCGTGGTGTACGGAGGGAATGCCACCAGGGAAAAAGAGAAATGAGCATGTGATCAAATAAATTAATTATGTAAGGAAAAATAAGTGAACTTAGGGGAAAAAAGAGGGGAAAAGGCCTGTCTTGGGCGGCTGGTGGCCGGACGCAAAGCTTGTCATCCGCAAGTTGCAGCTGCCCGGCAGGCAGGAGACGTTGGCGGGGACCGTAGCTCCTCGCGAGAGAAGGCCCCAGGCCGTGGGTGCTCCTGCATGGCCCCGTTGCACCAGGCTTTGTAACGGCTCCTGCCGCTCGCCACGGCTCGGCCATTCGCTCTCGGTGGCTTGAAGCCATTCCCTTATCCGGAAATTGTTTGGCACCGGCTGCGGCAATAGATGATATCTGAGGGGAAACA
Organism: Ardeotis arabs; assembly: GCA_011801015.1. Taxonomy (NCBI): domain Eukaryota; kingdom Metazoa; phylum Chordata; class Aves; order Otidiformes; family Otididae; genus Ardeotis; species Ardeotis arabs. The sequence continues at coordinate 5,650 of JAAGAY010145049.1, forward strand.
GAAAGGCCAGATGGAACTGGGAGTACGTGGAGTTCATGAGAACGCTCTGCACCGGTGCTGGTTTTTAGAGTCCGTGCTCTGTTCTTTAATGTGACTGGTTTTTGGGGTGTGAGGGGGCAAGGCAGGCAGCCCCGCGCACTCCTCTTTTTTTCTTCCTGTTGTGTATGATACTTTGGTTTCTCATTTTTCCTTGCCCATGCATTGCCTCCCCTGTCTCCCCTTCCACCATGGGACAAGCTCCTGCTCCAGCTCTTTGTTCGAGAAAGCTTCCGATTTACCGTGAGCTCTTCTTTTCCCTGATCCTTATTTAAAAAGGTGAAGAGCCCTTCATTCAGCTGCTCATCTTCCACAAAAACGATTGTGGAAGGGTCGGCTTTTCCTTCCGTCAGATGTCGGTTTATTTACAAAGAAATGGATAGGCCTGGGTCTGAGTGAGAGCCTATTTACATCTGGTACAGTAGAGGAATTGTTTGGGAACTCTTCATCCGTAGGCAAAGATAATATTGGAGTCTCTGCCAAGAAACAGTCGGCTTTGAAGTATTATTTTCTTTTAATTGTGAGTAGAATTCAACTTCAGTGGGCATTCGCTGGAATAGGATTCTTTACAGGATTGATAAGAGAACGCTGTGACTCCCATCGGATCCTCCCCAGTCCCCCCGTGCCCACCATCAGCCTCCTCAGGACCTCGTTTCGTCACAGCAGCTCCCTGGCCATGCACAGAGACGTGTCCTGGCCGTGGCTGAGCCGGAGCTGAGGACACCAGTGCTGGGGTACAGCAGGTTTTCCCAGTGCCAGTGCCGCCTCCTCCCCGGAGCTCTTCACTTGGACCTTCGCTTTCCAAGGAAAACCCATTAGTGTGAGTTTTTGCAGATCCTGCCTATTTTCCTTTCCCTTTCCATGGCTTATCTGCTTTGGCAAGCGAGTATAAAATGTTAGAATGAGTCAGGGCTTGGGAACCGTTTTCATTTCCAGACATCCCTGATCCCAAGCCTGGGCTTCGAGCTCCCCGCCGCTCACAGCCTCTCTGTGTGGCATAGACCTCGCGGTCAGCACTTAGCAGTCTCGTGGTGCTCCAGGTGTTTTACAGAAAGCAAACGTTCCCCGGAGCGTTTGGCAGCAAGGGTCAGGATTTTACAAAATGCACTCCAAATCAGTCCATGGTTGAAGGTTAAGCTGGGATTTATCCTTAAATATTCAAAAGTATGGCAATACAAAGATCACCTATAGCAAGCGTCCCTCCCCTGGGATGGTGTGGGGATCCAGAGCGGAAATCACTGGAGAAGGCCAAACCAGGGGATGGAACGGCAGCATTTGCTCCAGTCCCTGGGCATGGGACTGTGCATCCTGTTAACTTCTTGGAGAGCCTTGGCAGCTACAGCACAAGGTGAGGCCACAGAGCACAGCAGGGCAGCAGGACGTCCCGGTGGGTGCAGCCACACCGCTCGCGGACCCTTTTGGATCCAGGGGCTTCCTGAGGGGAGAGGCAAGCCTCGCCGCCCTTACTGACAAATCCAGGCTAAAGCTGGCACCTTGGCAAGTCTCTCCAGGCAGGGATACGAGCTGGCTAGGAGTATTTAGAGGGAAAATCTTTTGGATGTCCCAGGGAGAATTTGACTCTTAGGCAAACTACATCTTAAAAAACATAAACAAAACCAAACGTGGAGAAAGCCAGGCGGATCAAGGCATCCTAACTTTAGCCCCAGTTCTTTAGAGATTTCCAGATTTTCTTTTGAAATCGCTAGATGTGAATTTGTTACGTGTGGTGAAAGGGGAAGAATTACAGCTTTCACATTCATGCACAATTTACCTTTTTATTTTCCTTTATTATCTGGGGGATATTTGGTAAATCAAGCTCCCCCGATGGGGCTCAGGGTTCTGATTCTATTTGTGGGGTCCCGTTAGTAGCGAGGCAGTAAATTACCGCTACTTTGTTTGAAAATTTTTTTAGCCACAGTACATTAGCTCCTTTTGTTTGCTTTTCCACTGACAGAGCGTACGTTTTTATTTGAGAATTTGTGTTTCTTGAATGTCTCATTTATAAATAATACAGGGTGTGAAATCTGAAGGTCACAGAACACAACCTGAAAAAGAAACCACCCTGAGTAACACCCGGCATTCATGGCAAAAATCTTTCACAAAATGCTTCACTTAGGCTGGATTTTTTATATAACTTCAGTGTGTGCGTTGCCTATCTGACCATTCTACATAAGGTAACTATATATAATAACCTTTTCCTGGCTCATCCAGCTATCTTTGTTTATTTGAAAGATTGATAGATCAGAGGGTCAAGGGACGTGTTTTATTGTAAGTTTCTGTTCCAAATTTCCTGACATTTTTGGTTTAAAAAAACCCTAGACCTTTAAAAGGCACAGAAAGGGCTAATAAGAACCAGATCCTAAAGTGATGCTATGTCAAAATGTCAAAAATAACAGCTTTTCTTTGACTCTACAGCATTAATCTTGAGGCACACACTTTTCTAGACGCCCTTCCTTTAATAGCTCGGGTTTTTGTACGTGGCTCTTTACTGCGGAGTAGCTTCTAAAGTGACAACAAAATCCCTTGATGGTTTTCAGTAGTTGGGTTTATAGCTGGATGTGGACGTTTGTTTACCTATTCCAAATCACTTTTTTTTGTGATAAAGTTTAGAGGCTTCCTACTTGTGCTATAAAACCGGTTCCTGAGTAAGGAAAAGCTTCATTTCCCCTTGCCAGATTACAGCGTCAAAGCTATCACCAAGACATCTGTCCTTAAACCTGGAAGTTGACTCGTAAAAGGCGAGGCAGATGTGAACTCTCAAATGCACGTGAAGAATCCGCATAGGCGTGAAGGGCAGCGAGTTGTCCAGGTCCTATCCAAAAGCCGTGGGATTCAGGTGCTCGGCCCCAGATGATTTTTTGGAAGTCCAGGGCGTCTGTGCTCCAGTTTCCCTCCATAATCTCTCCCTCCCCAATGGCCCAGGGCGATTTCTAAGCTGCTGATTATCAGAAAGTGGCAATTACTTCTGAGAATCCCAGATACATATGGAAGAAGCAGCAAGCCCCTCCAGCATCTTCAGGGAGGGTGGGCTCGGGGTTGTTGGCTTTCTCCAAAGAGAACAATTCCACGTAGAACATTTCCAGCAGTCTGAGCTCGATGGTGGTGCTGATACACATGAGTATGGGATGTGCCCAGATGTAGCATCAGACTGGGCTAAGAACGGGTGAGCTGTTAACCCTTCTGGTGCAAAAAGCGCAATGCCGCAAGCTGTCTGCAAAACCAATGTCCCAGCTGCTTTATCCACCCACGTCAGGCAGTTGCTTTACACGCTGAACTTTCAAATCAAGAATGAAACTTATTCTGCAGAGCAGCAGCTGGAAACGTGTCCCCACAGCTGTAGGTTTGCTTGAGAAAAGGTTTGGAGATGTTCCTTTCCAGAGAAGTGGGTTGTTACACGTCTGTAATGAGGAGTAACTTGGTACGCCGGCCTCTGTTGCACCTAGGTGAAAGCTGTTTTCAGGCTTGCGACAGCGTGAATGGAGACTTTAATTTCAGCTTTTCTGTGAATATTCTGAAAGATCAGAAGGGTATAAAGGAAAGGATAAATGAAACAACAATTATTCTCATAAAATGAACATTTCGGGGTCTAATCCTGCATCCCCGCCGTGCTTTAAACACCTCGTGAAATCAGAAACACGGAGCACACGCAGTGCCGAGGGGAAAAAGGTCTCGCTGTGGCCAGCAAAATCCTCCTGCAAGCAAAGAGGGTGTTACTGGTCTAAGATGTGTCTTTGGTAATTTAAGATAGAGTAACCATGTGGTCACAGAGGAGATTAACATTCCTTGGCCAGAGAGGACGAGCTTTTATTTTGAAAGCCACCTGGGTTCCACTTAAAAGTAGTAGAATGCTTCAGGATTTATTACGGCCAGGCAGGCTCCTATTTAACAATGTCAAAACGTAGCTGTGGAAATACACACACTTTTCTTCTTTGGAGACACGCAACCCACTACGTTTTGTCCTTGCACAGCTGTTGCTCTTCTGTAACATCAAACCAGCAAAACGTTTGGCCATGAAGGATACCTAATATTTGGATTTTATATGCAGTGTCTCCAATTTATGCGCTTAGAGTCACGAAGATGACTTATGATGTGTTGTGTTTGCCTTGGCAACAGCTCAAAACCAGAAATATATTTCAGGCTTGGCTTTCCAGATATTATCTCAAGTCATTTAAAAGTTCATTATAGGGCACCCGCTAGTGCTGCTATAGTAAAGGGGCTGTCAACGTTTTTCAAGGGTTTATAACTCAGCCATTCAAAAAAAAAAAAATCTCTGTGGGCTGAAACTTGGCATACAGGGTCCGGGCCCAGCAGTAAATTGTTTTTACAAATTAAAAAAAAAATCAGTTGGACTATTATTAAATTATAGGTGGGCTAAATTTTATTTAGAACTTTTTTTAGGCTGTTCTCTCATACTTCTGAAAATTAAAACGTTTCCAAGATGTTTTTGTAGAGTACTGCTCTAAAATACGGACCAGCTTTTGTTATGTTCTTGAAACCCTGAGATTTAACTTAAAATATGACAACGGCGCTTATCCCAGCGTAGCGCTTTTCACCCTCAAAGTGCTTTACGAGCATTATCTCATTAATGTACATAACAGCCTCCCCATGATGTCAGAGGGATTATTATCCTCGCTTTATAGCTGGAGAGGCTGAGCCAAAAGGTTTAAGGCTGTTTTTAAACGGACTTAGTTGCACAGATCCCATGGGAGCTTTGATTGGCTTTGGGTGTCTCCTTCCCTTTGGCTCTTCTGAAAAATCACAACTGGAGTGATTCACCCAAGCCTGCTCGGAGCCAGGATGACAACTCAGACTTTCCAACGGCCGGTGCCCCTGGACGGTTTAATTCTCCAAAGCGCAGTAATTACTTTGTACGTCAGAACCATCGTGTTTCTAAGAAATTATTCCTGAGGTCAGAGGGACTCAACGCTGGGCATCCACGGAGCTCCTTGATGGCAGGGAGGCTGTCAAACGAAACGAGGTAAAACATGGCGTGCCGCAAGACCGCGGCGCCTTCGTCATGTGTGCACGTGGCGAGTCCGTCCTGTTTCGTCAGCCCTGTTTCCCTCCTGCAGAGGAGGATTTGCCTCTGCTTTTCTTGGCTTTTGGTCCCCGGAGGAGGAGATGTTAATGCTGGTGGCACCGGGGAGTGGCTGGTGGGGGTGGCCTGGGCAGAGACCAGGCCGCAGGCAGGAACGGCTTTGTGTGCTGTTGGCTTAGGGGTTATTGAAGGGAGAGGATGGTGGCAGCTTTGGAGATTTGATGGGCTTTGGCAGGTGAGATTTAGACACAAGTATTAAAAATAAAATTGGGCTTCTCTTTGTCCCCTCCACACTGGGCGAGGACAGCAATGGATGGCCTTTTTGCATGCTGGGGAGGGAATGCTCATAACATTGTGTGCCTCAGTAACAGGCCAAGGTTTTTGGAAGCACTGTTGGACCATCAGCTCATTTTGAATTACAAAACTGCTTTATCTGTGAGAAACATCTTCTCATGAAACTTCCAGTTGCTTGAAACCTGCCCTGTTTAAATCTCATCTCAGGTGATCTGCTTGACTTAATTTATGATTTGATACAAAAGTTATGGATTTGAGGGCTAAGCTAAGCTGAATTTACCAGATGCGTTTTGGTTTAGTGTTTCTCTGGCAGTTCCTGGAGGAAGGTGGAGAACGCTTAGGGAAGAGTCGGAAGCTCCTGATGCTGAGATGCTGTTTCGCTTTGCACCTGTAGAGAAGCTGCACCTTGCCTTACAGCCATGTGTTGTCACTGACTGGCTGCTGCTACCGATACTTTCAAAGCCTTCTCCAGCCTTTGGAAACCTACCCTACAGCCTCATTCTTTTATTTGCCTTTCCTGCATACGTATGACCTTTAAAATATGGTATTTACTGTGGTGTTTGTCAGCAAGGCCGTCGCAGGACGGAGGCCATTCTGTTCTCTGACTGTGTTATACTGGAGATGTCTGAACCAGCCTCTGAAATGTTATCAGGAATTACACAAATGGCTGTGGTATAGAAATGGTAGGCGGGGATAATTAAGTGCGGTTATCCAGCTCCGGGCTATTAGTGTGATTTTATTGAACCCAGATTGTGGCCAGAACCCAAAAATTAGGTTATGCTTCCCGGTGAGGTTGTTAAGATAGCAAGTGAGAAACATTTCTAGCCTTGCAGGGAAGCGTGCAGGAATTATTCCGGAGAGCTAAAAGACCAGTCTGACACTCCTGGCGAGAGCCATCGAACTCCGCTGCCTGTCTTCACCCAGGGCTGGAGCTCTGTCCTTTTTACCCCGTGCATAGATTTCCTGACTGATTCGATCCACAGGAGAGTAGGTAAAAGCAGGGATTTTTTTTCACGGTGTCATATCTGCACATTGAAAAGCTGGTTGAGTGAAAAAAAAAAAAGTGTGTGGGCAGTTGCTTTGTGCTAAATGTTTATCCTGATCGCTCCTGGAGACCAAATGAGAAGAGGGACGCGTTGTGTAAAGTGCTATGCAAATACAGAGTAAGAGTTTACACGCTGAACAGATGACATACAAAGGAGAGAGATACTGGTACACCCAAAACATAATGAGGGGAGCAGCTAGTGAAGACATGATTAAGTAATTAGGGAAGAGAATTAGTTAGGCAAGACAGTTGGCTCAGGTGGTTTTATACGTGCTGGAGATTTTGTTCATGCTTTTAGGCAGGCTTGTTGCTGGAGTTACCAGTAGACATACCTGCGAAGAGCGGAGCATGAGCAGCACAGCGCAAGTTTACTGACTGCCAGGCTTTTCCTGGAGTTGGAGAGCACGGAGCAGAGCTCAGCCTCTGGTTTCTCGTTCCTGGGCTGCCCTGCTGAGCCAGCCAGCAGATGGTAATGGGCTTCGGCCGCTAATGACCACCCTTAGGTTTGAACCTGTGACACAGAGATGAAAGCTGGCGTATTCCATTCCCCGTACCCAATCCATCTCGCTCTCCGCCTTTAAAGGGTTTAATTAAGTGTTGAATACAGTTGACTCGAAATAGTCCTCTTCCTGAACCGTGCAGAATGAAATAGCACTTGACAGGAGAAGGCAAGGCTCACGAAGGGATTAGAAGAGATTAATTTTGCTAAATTTTGATTTAACATTCTCTGTCTTAACAAAAGAATTCTTGATCTTCTGCTTGCACCTATCATGAGACTTATTTCAGATTTAAGACAAACTTTAGTACTATTAGCAAGGGGAATACTGAGTAAGAACAAAATCTTCGTCTCCTAGGCATGATCCTTATTCCTCATCTGTGCAGTTACAAAATCACTGACAACTGCTCTGCAAATCAGTTAAAAATGGCTCTGAGCTCTTCACTTGTGAGCGGTTCAGTTCATATATTCCTGTATTTTGTGAGTCCTACCATGAGCAGGGCCAGATCTGCGTAGGCAGAGGCATCGAAGTGAGCAGCTGGATTTCTGATACATGGTTTTCATGTTTATTGCTTAGCAAAAAGGAAAAATAAAAGAAAAAAGAGAAGCAGTGTGACCTTTGTTTTCTGTGTTGAATGAAGCCAAATGTTGAGACAGTAGAAAGAATCTGTAGGTGTATGAAGGAAGAGAAGTTTTCAAGAAATACAACATCGCTATAGTATAATGGAAATTCCAAAATGTGTTCCTTTTATTAGCTTGCAGAACTATGTGGGACCCGTTGCTGTCCCTGAGACATCAATTAACAAGTATTATCATCTTCTACTAAACATGACAGCCGCTTCCTTTGTTTCCCTTTCAATGACAAGCATGAATTTTCTTTAAAATGACATTTCCTGAGCTGGAATTCTTGACTCAACCTTTTTTCTTTTTACGTAACAGATTACTTCTTGACACTTGATGAACCTATGAACAACATCACCACCACCCTCGGCCAGACCGCAGAGCTGCACTGTAAAGTTTCAGGCAATCCTCCTCCGACGGTCCGCTGGCTAAAAAACGATGCTCCGGTTGTCCAGGAACCTCGGAGGATCTCCTTCCGTGCCACAAGCTATGGGTCTCGGCTGCGAATAAGGAACCTTGACACTACGGATACCGGCTACTTCCAGTGTGTTGCAACTAACGGCAGAAAGACTGTTTCTACAACCGGTGTGCTGTTCGTAAAATTTGGTAGGTTTTCTCTTTCTAAAGTGTTCAAACTGTTACTTAGAAAAGCAACTGTGGAGAAAGGTATGAAAATGAAATGCACTGATGTGATGGTATCAGGTGGTCTGATTCAGCCAGTTTCTGGGAGCATCTCTGGGATGGCAGCTTATCCTCTCTGCCTGTTTGCCCTTTGCTCAGCTGAGATGTCTGTGTTGCCAGCTGTAACGGTGGCTTTTACCCCTGGAACAGGACTGAAACACGGGGGTCACTAAGCAGCAGAGTTCATTAATGTGCCACCTGAGTGGATTCAGACCAGATGAGAAAAATTGTTTTATTCTCAAGTGCCTGAGTGACCTCCTTTGTCTCTCGTAAATGAGAAATTTCAGCTTGCAGGATAGATTGGCGGCATGTTAGTGAGAGATATATATACACACATACACCTGTCGGGTAAAAGAAGCACTTTTTCTTCAAAGTCAAAGTTTATATTGAGATAATTGCCTTCAGAGCTGATCTTAAAACTAAGAGGATTCCAAACAAGAAACAGGTTTTGTGTGCCTTCTCCTCCACCTCCGCATTCAGAGGGAAATAATTCACTGAGATGAAGATGTTTGTACAGAGTCCTAGTTAATCCTCTTAGGAACTGGACGAATAACACACAGTGAGTGATGTATGTGATGAGTTTCATAGTCTTTTTCCATAAATCTCCTGCGTTTTCTAAATTGTAGTAAGAAATTGTAGTAAGAAATCATCAGAAGTTCTCTCATAAGGCAGTTGTTGTCCTTTAGCTTGTATCTGAAACGTAAGAGATTTTCATCTGAGCAATGATACTTTTATAAGCGCTCCTGTAGAAAACAGTGAGTATTTTTCTTTTTTTTCTGACTGGAGCAATATTTAATCTCACAATTCAGTTTCTAGAGCAGATACTCATTAATGTGAACTTCCTTGAAATCTGCCGCAGCCGTCTTCAGTCTGTGCTTTGCCGGTGAACTTGCACTCCAGCTTGCTCCATCCTTCCAGTAGCTGCCAAAATATAAGCACTGGGTGCAGTAACAACGAAACCCCCTCAGCCGAAGCCCTCTGAGTCAGAGGAAATTTCATCAGTGCATCTGAATCAAGCCTAGGGTGAATTCCCTGATAAATAATGAAGATTGATAAGGGGAAGTGATGCTGTTTTCTCCCAGTTATGGTTACAAGATGCTTTTGTACAAGCCTCCTGTGGTTTGCTGTAACCTTTTCTGTACTGGCCCGAGAGACAGCTGAAATGCAGGATGAGTGCCTCACCTGTTTATTGTCCTCGTCTGCGGCGCTTTGCAGACAGTCACTGCTGCAGGATACAGTCCTGTCGTTGGGACCAAGAAGCTGCGACTCGTCTGTTAAACTACATAAACCACATCCAACATGACAGACTGTTACTTTTATCTTTTAAAAGGTTTTCAAAAGCTCCCTGCTTGCTACCTCCCCGTAACTCATCACACTGTTTTTCTTCTGTCACTTTTCCAGGTCCCCCGCCAACAGCCAGTCCGGGATCATCGTAAGTTCTTTCATGTCTGTTCTGTCGATTCATTCATCTTGCATGTCAGCAGGCAGAAGTTCATTTTTCATTTTGTGTGACGGGAGCGCTTTTACATTCCGCTTTAAGTCAGATAGTATGGTAATTTATTATAACTGAATTATCTGTCTCGTAGATGTATTTTCATGTTATCATGTCAACTCCTATTTCTTGCCCTAGACTTCTTAATTTCCAGTATTATTACCGTGGGATCCTCTGGTGCCTTCAGTCTGTGAACTGATTTCTGGTGCCTTCAGTGTGAACTGATTTCAGTTCATTTTCCCAATCCGGAAAATATTTATCACTTTAAGTAGATTTTACTACCTAGAGGCTCCTTACTGATTTTCAGGGGACTGGTGGTCGTAAACTGTATCTGTATCTCTCTGTACCTGTATTAGTAAACTGTCTTAAAAGGGAGTTTTTAAAGATTGAGTGTGTGGGGGGGAGTGGTGGCTGCTTTTACAATGACTGCCTGTATCCTGGAGCTCAGGTTTGGTTCCTGCTGCTGGCTCCATGCTGCTGGGTCTGAGCAGTGGCCATGTTGTTGCATTGTGGCAGTGGAGCTTCTGTCTTTGGTAGCTTTTGAGAACATACATGTATCTTCCCCTCTAGTTTCCAGACACGTGATCAAACTTGCTCACCTTTTATAGTCCCTTGCTGTTTTCAAGTGTGATCTTCAACTCTTCCAGAGTTTGAAATTCATGTTGTGATAGTGTGTCCAGCTTTTTCACATCTCACAAGCATGGAACAACACTGAAAACCTGCCTCTCCTGGTGAGAGAAGCATTAGAAGAGAAATACACTACCAACTAAAACATAAAATGAAACTGTTAATACGATTACAAGGGATGCAAAAGCTTGGGGCTGTGAATGTTCCTGACTGTCCTTATAGAAGATCCTTCACAAAGTATTGCAGAGGATATAAATTAGGGAAGCATCTGGCTACAAAAGGACATGCTAGGATGCCCTCCTGTGGAACATCATAAGATGTGTTTTTGTCTTCCCTTTTGAAGGTACCTGGCATGAAGTGACCGAGTTTGGTTTGGAAGGGATTCTCTTTGCTTGGATTTAGGCTCCGTTTTGTGATGGTGGTGTTCTGAGGAGGAAAGCTTCACAGGGCTGTTGTGCTCTTTAGCAGTTTGGAGACTTAATTAATGCGTTGAGAAGATGTGTGTTTTGTGTCTGCTTCCACCTAGTTTGGGGTTTCTGACGTTGTAAGGTGAAGCAACACATCCTTGGTGGTCAGAAACCCACGAGAGAGCAGAGCGCTGTGCTGGAATTTCACTGTCTAGGCTACTCAGGGTTGCCTCCCTTTTTAAAAACAAAATAGATTTGGGGACCTTTTTCCCATTTTTCCTTCTGGCAGGGTTTTGATTCTTTTTGCCCGCCCCTGCAAAAAAAGAAAGACCACAATTTAACTAGGTAAAAGCCTCACCCAGTTATGGAGAAGTAACAGCAAATGGTTCCCCCAATTCAGTGAGCATTGGGCTGAGCTCTGAGGTCGTGTCTGCACAGCATCATCCAGACCGTGCGGAAAAAAACAAACTGGTGTCATGAGTGCTAGTTTGGAGACTAAAAGTGACTTAATCCAAGATTTTAATTTTATTTTCAGCATGCCCTGTTCATTAGTGTACATGGGTACAAACACAAAGGATGTGAAAAACTGAGGCGTCCTCTTTGATAGTTGACTTTAGATTTGTGCCTTGTAATTTTGTAACCCCAAAAGGTATTTAATCACACTTCATTACTCTGTTCTGTCTAGTAAGAGGTCACGTTGTACTAAACGTTGGAGAGAAACATATCCGAAGAAATGTGCAGAGGGATCTCTGTATTACTGAATGGAGAACATTTACATTCCTGGAGAAGCCAACCAGATTTAATCAGTGAAAGAAGAGAATCAGGAAGTAGCTTATGACAAAGAAACTATGAACTTGGAACTCATACTAAATTAGAGAAAAAAAAATACTGGTACACGTCATCTTGAACCTAGTTCATATCTTCTGCCACTGGCATGAGTGCAAGAGCTTTACGGATGGCTGCAGCAGGTTGGGTCCAGCTCTGTGAAGTGAAATTGCAAAGAGAAATTGCGTGTTGTGGAACAGAGGAAGGAAAGGAAAGCGCCTCGAAATCTGTTCCTTGCTATTTGCTGTTCTTCCCATGCAAACGATGTCTTGAGTATTGTATGGCCTACTCATGCGTAGCCTTCTTCCCGTACAAGTTGGCAAACAAATTTGTAGCTATGAAATTAATGAAAATTTGGTGGAAGTGCCTGTGGTAAGAGCGATCCCACATTACATAGGTACGTGTCACACAAAAGCACGGGAAGGAGGAACTGGTTAAAGGCAGCCGTACTCTTCAGCACAGGGGAAGAGAGCATTTTGTGCAGCTCTGCTGTTTTCTTGTCTGAAAAACAAATGTATTTCAGTTGTTCTAGAGGCTAAAACATTATTTTTTCTGGTATTTTGGTTGCAAATTTCCTCAAATATGAAGGGAATTTGGAGCCTGCTCCCCGTGAGATCCTTTGAATGCATCAGCCCTCAGACTCTTTTGTTGTTTCATAGTCTTGATGCCATGTTAGGACTCCTCCTTGCTATTAGATAAGCAGTAGGTAGAGTAATGAGAAATACCTGCTTTTATCTGTGAAAACGAACCCCGTCTCTGCCAGCCTCAATATTCAAGGTGCAGAGTGATAGATGTGCTCCACTGTCGACCTGCTTTCCCATCGTTTAAGATTCGTAGGAGCTATGTGGGGAAACACTTTCTTCAAGGAATAGTCCTGGAAGTTAGGTCAGAAAACATCTTCCTGACATTTTCTCAAAAGTTAGAGGGTTGGTCCTGGTGCTCTGAGTCTGTGGGTGATTTTGGTTCCCCAAATACGTTTGCCGGAGCCCATGTCTCTTCCCTTGCTGTGCAGGCTGGTGTTGCTCTGAACAAATGGACACTTGCCATACGTCGTCATAGGGACGTATCTTATTATTTTACAGTGGTTAAATGAAGGTTAAATATGAAAAGCACTTTGAAGGATGTTTTGGAAATGAAAACTCGTACTTGGGCAGTGTTTGTGCTTTATCAGCATGAATTTCTTCTCCTATGATAAGGCAATGAACAAAATCAATGGCAAGTAGCAGCCTTGCTCAGTGGTCTTGCTTTCCCATGTTGTCTTTATCAATCTGCCATGAGTGGAAGGTTCTGTTCATTTAAAGATTTAATTTGAGGATCATGTTTTTTAAAAAATCCATACGCTCAGCACTTTTTCTTCACAGAATTTATAGCTGCAGAGTTCTGCGCTGATGTGATGGCAGAAGAATAGACGGTCTGACTGTAGCTTAAAAATAAAAAGGTGAAATGGATGACTTCTGTAAAAGAAGACAGGCAATGCTAGATAACACAAAAATTCATGTGTGTGTTCTATCTTTATTCTTTCTGCTCTCCTTAAGCATGTTATAGTTAGCTAGAGCCAAAACTCTGATTTGCAAATCGGCCTGAAGTGAGCGAAAGAAACTCCAGCAGAAGTGCACCGCTGCAGTCCGTAAGGAAGCGAAGAACCCGAGGCATCGCTGCGATGTGAAACACTGGCTGACCCCAACGTCCTTCCTTTAACTCTGCTGTGCTTGGCAAGGGGCAGCTCTAAACCTTTATCTGCCAGGCCGTGGAGTCACATTCCATTAGCGTGCTCTGCTGCTCTGGGTCTCTCACGGAGCTTGAAGAAGCTTCTTTGGTTTTAAAAAAAACCCCAAACAAACTTGTTCCTGCTTTATAAATAAATCATTGTTTTATCTTCCGTTTTGCCAGAAGGTGCTAGAGATACAACGCCAGCTACAAGCGGCTCAGCAAGCTGTGAGGAGAGTGCCAACGCCTCTGTCCCGCAGTCCGGATGCGTGCCTGGGGGCTGGGTGGCTGCACTCGCTCCGGCTCACGGACTGCTGGAATAGTTTCCGTGAAGGGGATGGTGTCAAGGGCACCTCCACAACAGGCAGGAGTTTGGGGGGGCTCTTCTGGCAGATACATCAGGTCCTGCTGGCTCTTGGTGTCAAAGGCCACCGTCAGCTAATTTAGCCCTTTCTTTTTTCCATGGAATTTATGAGTGCAAACTCAAATGGAATTGATTTGAATAATTTGAGGAAGATCAAAAGGAGCACTTTGCTAGGTAACTCGTGTGTCGGTGTATACATGTGCATTGCGTATTTCTGTGTGGATATATATTGTACACACATATATATGCACCGCTGGAGTCATTGCCTCTAAAAACTGCCTGAAAGACCATAACTTTAACATTATTTTTGAAGTTTACATGCTTCACATCACTTTGAAACTCACTTTTTATCCATCACTCGTGGCACAGTTTGGTCCTTTAAGGACATAGAAGTTTGTATCTTAACCTCAGGTCTCTCCAGTTGCTACAGAGATCGAAATCAGAAAGGGCTGAGGTCAGAGCACAGCAGATTCCCAGAGATGAGAGAATTTAATATAACAACAGGGATACTTTGCCCTGGAAAATGGTTGTGTGCCTGGTCTTTTCCATTACCATTATTGTCCTTTTTCACCCATTCTGTATTGTTTGCACTACCTGGAGCGATGACCCTGTGCTTGCCCTGAACTTCACCCATTCCAGGAGACATCCCGAGCACTGGAATCGGAGGAGGTGCAGAACACTTGCACTGTTTGAGGACTGCCACGAGAGCTGTAGTGGGAAAGAAAATAAAAATGCCTTTTTACAGGGTCTGGTCTGAAAACGAGCTCTTGGGTGTGCAGTGGTTACTGTGCGGCAGAGCGCCGGTGGCGGGAGTGTAAATCAGGCGGGATGCGTGTGCCGTGGACTGGCACCTCCTGAGTAAGGTATATACGGTCCCTGTGCCAGTATTGCTCTTGAACAGTCCTTTTATTCTTAACAGAGCCTTTTCTATATATATAACCTCAATATGGTATTGTTTTGTTCTTTATTTAACCTCTGGGAATGAGGAGAGGAGAGGAGAGGAGAGGAGGAAAAAAGGAGAAGAGATGGCTGTAATTTTAAGGGGCATTTGATTCATAAAGTCAAATGCGGTTTGTGATTCCCAGAAATAGCTTGCAAGGCTTGTGAAACCACAAACCTCACCGGAATCTCCCATCCTCTTTTTCAGTGATGAAGATTTTTTTTTTTTTTTTTTGTTAAACACATCTGGATTTTTTAGTAAAACAGGTCTTTTATACAGTGGATGTCAGCATGGTTCCTCCAGTGAGAAAACACATAACCCACTGGCGAGCATCCAGGTGAGAGTTGGCCAACTGTTTATTTGATTGCGGATATCAAAGCGTAACAGAGAGACTTTCCCTTTTTGGCCATAGAAGCTAAATTTCCTAGGAGAAAAAAACGCTGATAAAGAGGAAAGAGTAAATTCACCGGAGAGACACTCCAGCAGCATCCTGAGACCGCCCTCCCTGCTGCTGCCCGCTGCCTGCCCGCGGCACCCGGCACCCCGGGGCTCCTGCACCCACGGTACAGCACCAGACTTGGCCCCAGGATGTCGGTGAGGGAGGTGTATTGATTTCCAGTCCTGTAACACATGTTGTTCCTGTGGTAGAAACTACCTCTGTGTTGCTTAGGCATGGTGGAAATTTTGACTGAGGACTGAAGGCCGGTCCCCGGAGTTTTGGCGTAGGATCTTTCCTAGCCCCGCTGCGTGGTGATGCAATGGCCTGTGCGTGCAGCAGGTAGGATCTGAGGCGCGAGCGTGAAGTGGGATATTCTGCGCGGAGGCCAATATAAATAGATCTGTGCAAAAAAATCACGCGGTGTGAAGATGAAGTCTGAGTGGCTGATGCTGACAGAAACCATGTTATGTTCTGTTGCATTACTTCATTCAAGTGGAAATAATACTCCCTTAGTTGTGCCAGGGTCTGAGAGTCAGATTATCTGCTGTGAGCATGCCAGTCGTGGAAATTAAATGTTTCAAGGGAGCGTTGGGCTTGTCCTCTTCACTGAGGCTTTGATCTGGTGCACGCTTATCTGCCGTGCCACCGTCTCACCTTCTCCCGTGTTCTGATTACTCTGCTGCAGCTTTCTTTGTGACGTTCCTGTAGCATCGCAGGCAGTGAGGTGACTGCTGAGGCCCCGGGGTGTACAGTTTAGGAGGGGGCGTGCTCGTGGACTTTCCCGAACAAGCGAAAATAAATTAAAACCCCTGGGTAAGTGTAGTACAGAATTTAGGAAGCTGTGTTTGTGTCTTGTAGTAAATGAATTGGTTATAGACAGGATTTGAGTGCTTTTTATCTACCTCGTGGTACTTACGCAGCTAAATATACACATTATCTGAGAATCCCAGGATCCTTTGCCTCTCTGCCTCCTCATATCTCCCGCAGCACGTATCGGAAACTGAGCTGGAGTAAGGTTCAAGGTGTGTTTCAGTTGCCTTCGCTGCGGCTGTTTGTGCTACTTCAGATGCGGCTAAAGTCACCCTGGTCACCTTGTCTGGGCTGGACACCCCGGGGTGGCTGGCCCACGCTATGGCATGTGTACCCTGTCAGGAAATAGAGAGTTGGGCTCCATCTCTGGAGGCACAGGCCAAAACCAGTGCCACTGGATTATTGTTCCTGTCTGCTGCGGCCGTGCAGCGGCCGCTGGCTTTCGTGTGAGCAATGCTGCAAAAATCCGAGTTCTTTGCCACAGAGCTCTTAGCCCAGCTCTTGCTGATGCAGTGGGTTAAATGGTATTTTGTTGTGCTGCGGTAAGTCTACAGGAAAGAAACTGGCCTGTAGTTTGGAGAAAGATTGACCTTAGAAAGTGTTTTTCACTTGTGAAAAGCTATCTGATAAATATTTTTACCAATTTGAGCTGAAGCGTTCCCCCCTTGTCTGCCTTTCTGCAAACAGAAAGCCCTTCTGCCTTCATGCAGCACGAAGGAAAGCTGTGACACGCTATGGAGGCATAGTTCTATTATCTGAAAGCAAATTAATTACACTGATGTCAATATTTTTTTTAAGTCAGGAGGGAGGAGGGAGTGAAGTACATTATGACTTGGACATGGGGAGCCAGCATTCCCTAATGCATTTTTGTTATCCCCAGGAGAAGACAATGTGCTATTAAGAACTGGATTTGTTTTCATTCTTTGCAGGGTCACCCGTAGCAACTACATATGCAAATAAATGTTCGGTATAGAAACGGCCTGTGTGGAATGCCACAGTCAGTATTTGAAGAGTGTTTGGACTTTTATTTCTACGAGGCTTTAGTACGACCCAGTTACATAGTTGGTAATCCCAGGCCTTGCACACAGGATTTGTACCAGGACGCTGGGGGAGTTGAAACCTTGACCACAGCATTTTGTTCCCTTTGTCCTGAAGCCAACTTGTCCACTTCGGAGTGGCACTGTTGCCTGCTCACCACATCTTTTCCAAGCACAGGTCTATGCAGGTGGCTTTGCGCAGCACCCTGCTGCACCCACCAGATGAAGATGAAAATAGGAAAATGCTTTTACTTGCTTAGGAAGCGCTCAGCTTTCAGGATTTTGGAAATACTGGATCAGGTCTTGTGCCTTTCTACATTTAGCGGCTTTTTAGCGTGATAATTTAGCCTCACTGCGTTAGTCCTGCTGCCCTGAGCTTGTTTGGCCGCGTTTGGTAAAGGCTGAGGGTAACGCTGAAAGGTGAATTTACGCTGTCGTTACAAACTGGGCTCAGATACCTTCTTGTCATTTTTTAAACATTTCAGATCCCAGGCAGGAACCGGGTCGGAGGGCTGGTACGTAAAGTGTGGGTGGAGGGTGGATTTTCCTTTCTCTAACTGGTGATCTCGGTGGTCAGTGTTTATACAAACACTTAAAGAAATCCTGTAACTGTATCATTTGTCCCCGAGTTACGGACTGTGTGGGGATTTTCCTGATTTATTTAGAAAGGAGCAAAGTGAGGATCATTTTTTAGTTTCTTCTGTTTGGCAACAGAAAGGAGAAAAAAAGGTCAGGAAAGGCTGCAAAGTTGCGTTACTTACCCTGAGCATCTCAAGCATCTCCTGCAGCCTTCAGGGTATTGTGTTTGTGGAGATAGCCTTTAAATTTTGAGAAAAAAAAAAAAAAGATCATTACACACAGCTAGCAATCTGTGTCTAAGTCTGATACTAAACTGAGTCTTGTGAGTTAAACCAAATAGTCAGACCTGCCCAGTATTGTTCCTATTAATGTTAAATATCCCTCGTGTCGCACAGAGGCCTTTTCCCACGGGGCGCCCTGGCAGAAGTTGTCTGGGTAGGAGTTCAGTCCCCGGGAGAGAGGAGCCGTGCTACTGAGCTCCACGCTAACACTGCAGCTAAGACTGCTTGGAAAAAAGTATTGGATTTGGTGAAAAATATTGAGCCTTCAATATTTGGTTTTATTCCATGTGAAATGAAGCTGGGACCATTACACGTTTGTCTCAGAAAACAGGTGTTGCATGGCCCCCAGCCTAGCGTGCACCCACTTGAGGGGAGGAAGACGCTGGCTGTGCTTCAGAGCAGAGATAAAACCTGCGTTGCCCAAATTTCATGTGGTCATTCCAGGTAACAACTATTTTGAGGCCAAGCCAACAACTCCTTCTGGAGCTGCTAAAAGATTGCAGCGGCTATTTTGTCCAAGCCACTATGTTTTCAGAAGATGATGTTTTCTCTCGAAGACAGTTTTCATTAAAGAAAAAAATCAAATTTAGCTCAAATCCTAAGGGCAATTTAATGACTTACAAGGCTTTCTTTGAGCCTTGGGGCAAGATCTGATAATATTACGGTAACAATTAATTTCACCCTTCCTGGACCGTGTCAGGTTACAGTCGTGGCTAAACAGGGTCTGTCTTTGTGCTGCTTTATTCTGGAAAGGTCTTGCCCTGAATGTATGGCTTGTCCTCAAAGAGGAGAGATAAAAAACTATGGTTTTGAGTGTCTCTGATTCGCATGCGATTAGAGTTGATTTGTGTTGTGCTCAGACAATGTGGTATCTCAAAGTTTCTAGCAGAGACTATTGGTCTGGTCTATTTATATATACTTACAACACAGTGCCTTCTTCGGTGGCTCTTCCTCTAAGAGCTGCTAAAATAGAGATGGATGCTGTTGTCTGGGGGAGGAGGAGCGTGTTTTACCAGGTAGCCCACGTGCCAGAGCCTCCTCCTTCCCAAGACCCCACAATAAAAAGCTAAAAGACTGGAAACCTTAATTTCCTTCCCCGTCAGCCAGTGATGGGATAAGACAGTCAACCTAAGACTGCGGCGTTGCAGGAGAACACGTTACTTGAGTTTCTCTTGTCTGCCTGCACCTCCTTAGCGTTGTTGCCCAATGTGTACTGGTGTTACTTCTGGGGAGATGGGTGTGAAGGTCCTCAGATGTAGGAGGAAAGAAGGGAAATAATTGCACAACCTGTGTGATGTTCTTATGGTAGAAAATCATTTCTAGGTGTCATGGAACGGGTCAAATGAAACTAAGTCAGAAAACTGACAAATGAAATTGTGAATCAGTCATCTTTATTGTGATTTTTCTGAAGGAGAAAATTGAACTCCAGTCACATGGAGCAGGTGTGTTTAGAAGTCTTGTATGGTCTTGTTTTACTGAAAAACCTGCAGCTTCTGGTGACCGGATGTCCTTACGGCACTGTCCTGGGCTTCTGGCAGTTTGCACAGCCATGGGAGTTGGTCAGGTGTAAGGGGTGAAATAAAGAAACAGTCGAACATTTCAGAAACCGGTTAATGCTTGAGGTCATCTCACGGGGTAAGATTCCCCGATGCCATAAGTCCTTTAATTGTAAGGGAAATCCTGTTTAAAGGCCTGTAATGTTTCTGTGGTTGTCATAAAATATCCCGCATAACCAGGTAGTGAAATCTCAGTGGGCAAATCTCAATTTCTTTCTCATTTTCTTCTTCTTTTACTTTAGTGCCCAGCTGTTGTTGACATTATTTAAACTAATCCTCTTCTGCTATTGTCAGTTGGTGCTGATGGGGAACCAAGCAAAGGAGGAGCAATGAGGGGTCTGTCGGAGGTTCGGCAGATCGGAATGGCACGTGATGGCTCAGCTCTGGGCAAAACTTCAAGCAGGTTTTTGTTTTAGCTGCTAGCCGCCAGCCTCACTACCAGCAGGCTGAAAAGTCAGTTAAGATGAAGCATCTGAAATAGTAGAGTCATGAAAGCTCCAGTTGGTTGTGGTAGGAATTATTCAAGAGAGCTAATTTAGCAATAATAATAATTACAGTATTACAAACAAAGCATGGGTACTGGAAGGGGGAGAGGCAGTGTCTGTGGCCTCTGCGATGGATGTGTTTCCTGTCCTAGGCTCTCTTTCACCCACATGAAAAGTTGTCTTTGTCCAAATATGGCCCCCTTCTTCCTGCCCCTCTTCCCATGGGCACTTTTTGCTTCTCCTCCCCCTTCGGGTGGACTCAGCACTGAGCTTTTCCTTTTTCCCTCATGGGACATCCCAGGACTGGGACCCAGAGCTGTGTGCTGGACCGCTGCTTGTTCCTCGAAACTGCTGCCCGGGCAGCTGCAAATTTTCCTTCCTTAACCATGAATCTTGAGATCTTCTGGTTTCATAAATGGTTCGGTGATCATGGGATGTTTCTCCTTCCACCTCGAATAGTGTCCTGCCTCCCCTGGGCTGGCCCGGTGTGCTGCTGGGAGCAAGCTCCTCCGCTCCCAGGGCAGGATGAGTACAGGCACGGTCCAGGTGTCCCCATGCTCCAACGGGTCTCTCTTCTGAAGACCCATCCAATGGGCCACCCAGTGCCATCGGCAGCCACGCCGTAATCAGCCAGCATCAGGAGTGCTGTGAGCAAAACCCCATGATGAAGGGGCTGTGAAAGCCCACGTGAAGCTGGAGGGAACAATCCTCACCCTTGTTGCAAGGACATGTCAATCACGCTGAGCTCAACTTAAGAGTTGACCCTGGGCTTCCGCAGCGTTTAGGAGAACCAGTGGTTTCAGTCCTGGGGCAAGTGTTTATTCAGTTTAGTAAAAACATCAAAAATGGGAATAAATCTGTATTGACCCACGGTGCTTTCACTGCTGCGCTACAGTGTAAAACCTTTTTTCCTGTAAAGATAACATCGTTGCGCAGCCCGCCTGTAGGTAGTTACCTACTCAGTCGCAATTTGTGTTACTTCATCAAAAAATCATTAAGTGCGAGGAAAAAGATTATAAGGTGTTACATTATTTATCGTGATAATTAAAAACACGCATGATGGGCGTTCAAAGCAATAACCCTGGGCAACTTCAAATACTGTAAAAGGAGTTAATCATCGATTGCAGAATGTGTCAAGTTTATTGATCTTGTTAACAGGAAAATATGTGTGTGGTTACCTTGGTGGGGACAGAAGGCAGTTATCATCTCACCTGTTATGAGTTGGATGCTGTTATTGATGCCTGAGCCAACAAAGATCCGTGTTAAGCAAAAATTAATCACAAATGTTACCCTGCCGTAGTTGTCCAGGCAAATTTCTTGTGTCAGTAAATTTACTTTAAATAAATAAATTTTCTCTCAGTCCTGATTTTGCTCAAGATGAATGGGCACATTCTTTTGCCACAGTGCTGCCGGGCAATTAGCACCAAGAACACTTAGCAAGCTGATCCCCTTTCAAGCTCCACAGCTAGTGTAGAGCTTTGGAGGTTTTAAAGGTGAGAAGAGACCATTGCGGTCCTCGGTCTAACCATCCTGGGGACTGCACAGGCCGTAGTACTTCTCCCAGGTATCTTATGTTCCAAATCCAGTGGGTTTGAATTAACTAGAGCACATCCTTGGGAAAAAAAAAAAAAAGAAGTGTCACGTGGATTTTATCTGTCTTTAACTTCTGAACATGCTTGTGATGTGTCAAGTCAAATGTTTTTGTAGGATTCTAAATATACAAACATTGTTATCTTTACAACCCAACTCTTAGCTTCACCAAAGCGCGTCTGAGAGGTCTCCTTTCCCTAAGCTCCCGGGAGTGGCCACCAGCCCTGTTACCACCTCCAATCCTCTGTTGTTTGGGCTTCACTTCAGCCATGCCACTGTTTTGTCTTGGACGGCGTAAGGCTGGCAGTCGTGGAATCACCTGGGTCTTTCTGTGACGCGTGTGAGCACCGGCAGTGCCGGGGCTGCCAGGCAGGTGGTTAAGCCAACAGCCATGAAGAGATCATGGAGATGTTGTCTTTTACAATTCTTGGGTGCAAGCTGTCTTGACCTGCCTATATTTAAAAGATCTGGATTTAGGAGGCGCTATCTAATGTCTTCTTTAGTTACTTTTGGACTAGAAACGATTTTGCTGTATTTATAGGATAAATAAATAAGTAAATGCATTTTCTCTTTGTTAGGGTTGATGGTTCCACCATTTCCATCTTGCAAGAAACAAATATTAATTATAGCAGAATCTCTTGATCTTGGACTTAAAAGCCTAGTAAAAGCCTTTTCTTTACTGCTTGTAGCTGTGCTGGTTTCAGAAGTCTCCTTGTGTGATTTTAGCATCTCATGGTAAATTTTAGCATTTATTTAAAATTTGGTGGCGTCAGTTTTTCCCCTCAGCGGATGCGTGTGAGCCTAGGCACAAGTACCGGATGAGGATCTGACCTTCCGTGAGTGTACTGTCTTCTGCAGATGTGAAAGGAACAAAAGGTAATGAGAGAAAACATGATTCTAGCAATGATAAATGAGAAGGAATGATGTGGAGCATGTTTGCTCTGCGCTGGGAGCTGTGTTTGGGGCAGTAGTTGGCGCAAGAAGCTGCAACCGTTTCAGAGTCTGATCTGAGCTGCACGGAGATGAACCCAGCGTGGCTCCACAGGGTTCTGTAGGGCTGCTCCCTGTTTTTCCTCAGTGTGAGTAACACAGGAATGTTGCCCTATCCTTGGCATATAAGGCATCTTTGTGAGAGAAAATAGGCAATCGTGGTCTGGCAAACTGGAGTTCCCCGGCTGGATGAAAGGAGCGATGGTGTATAATGGTATATAAATACCTGTGTTTCCTTTGATTCTCGCCTCACACGCACTTTGCTGCATGGATGGTGTGCGTGGCCTTTTAAAATGATGTTCGGCTTAATCTTCATTTAATACTTTATGCAGTTGTAAAATACGTGTTTTATATTACCAGACCGCGATAAGAGTTAGTATTCATACAAACCAGCATTTCACCTACTCAAAGATAAAAACCAGCTTTTTGATTTGATAAAGTACAACTGCAGAAGTATGCCAGGACAGACTTTATGAGAACAAGGTTCTACAAACAGTTCTGTTATCTTAAATAATATTTTTCCAGTGAAGGAATGCATTAATATAATACATAACATGCAGATAACCTTATCAATACCGATTAATTTCAGAATTACAGCTGAAATTTTGGTGTCACCCAGCTCAGCCCACCGCACCGTGCTGTGACAGGTAGGAGGTCTGGCTGGCACGGCTGCGCTTTCTTACTGGGAAATGGGGCGGCTGGGTGTTAGGGGTACGCATCGGAGTACCCGAGTCATCCTGTGTCAAATGTCTTAGAAATTTGTGATCCATTCACAGGGGCAAGGTAGCATAATAAGTACCAATAAATTGCATATCCTGCAAACTTGGACAAATTCAAGAAAATGCATACCTTGTCCTCCTTCTGCCACCTAAATCATAAAAACCGTGGTGCTGGTTATGGGGGAGGAAAGTGGTTTTTTCACCTTGAATACCAATTATTGAGTGTAACTGAGCTGCAAATTGGCATTATCTTACATGTTTTCTACGAACACCTTACTGCTAACAAGCTGGGCTTTTCTTGCTCAGATGAACACTTGAAGCTTGTAGTGTGTCCAGTTGGTTGGCCTTGCAAAATTAGATGTTTCCATCTTTTTTTTCCCACAATAAGAAGTTAAAAATAGGTCAGAATTTACTTAACAATTTGTTTAACGCTGCTGCCAGCAAGTAGGCAGGCAGGCGTGTTGCAGGAAGAGAAGGCAGTGACTGCCTTGTTTTGTAAGAAACAAATGTTTTGTAAGGGATTTGACCCATTCTGAGTAGAAAGCTGCCGTTTTTACACAATTCTTCCTTCAAGTCAGGATTTTCAGAGTGTAGGGCCAGCCATCCTTCTCAGGGCTAACCAAAATATGAATCTTGTCGTCCCCAGCCTGGTGACTGGAGTGTGGCTGCTTCCCGCTGCTCTCTGCGGCCTACGCAGCGCTTTTACAGAAAACAAACACCTTCTCCGTGCCAGATCCCATTACCGTTAGGGAATGGATGGACAGATCTTAATTTTCACTGGAGCATATTTTCACTCATGTTTGTTATCTTAAGAATGAGTTTCTTATCTCGAAAGCAATCTTTTTCACCAGACATTCTCCGTTCGGCGTAACCCGTGATACCGTTACGGCAGACTGGCTTTTCCCAGCGGAGGAGCCTCTATTTATGCCTGTCTGTCAGGAGCAGAATTTATGATAGACCCGCGAGTTATGTGAACTTTAAATGTTTTCACAGTTGTTAAATTTGACCAACTATTTCAGTAAGACTAACTGCTTAGAACGGTTCTGGACTTAGCAGCTCCCCCCAGCCAAAGCATGACTATTACGCTCGTAAACCCAGCAAGCCCAGACTGCTCGTCAGCAGCGAAAAACGCTGGATACCCACCTTGACATAATTCCTAGGAAGGCCATTTAGAAAAATATGTTTTCCACTAGATTTAATAAAGAAATCTGGAATTTCAAATAATCTTTTTCCATGTAGTCGCTCTCCATCCACTGTCCTTCGGAGGACATCTCCCCCATTGCACCAAAGGGAACCAGTTACACGTTTCAGGGTGAGAGTTACCACGTTGAGAGGAACAAGGCTACACGCCTGAAATTAGTTATCTCCAACTAATTATTGGTATCTGACTTAATATTGAGGCATCTAACAGCAACGCAACGTGCTGAGCAGGTATGAGGCTCCCATTGGGTCCCGGCGTGCCAAGGTCGGTACCCGTGCCCCTGCGTTCGGCCGGCCGTCGCGCATGCTGTCTGCTCCAGCATCGCTTCGGCATAGTCTTTGAAAACTTTTGTTAAGTAAAAGGAGGAGGAATATAGCTGATTTTTGCAGAGAGTTTGAGCTTATGGAGGTTACTGTTATTTTTTGTAGCAATCGTGGACTATAGTAGATATTGATGGGTGCAAATTTTTGGTCAAATAATAGTTTAAGCAAGCTAACGTTATACGTATTATTTTTAATTAACTTGTGCTGAGGCATGTGTTTCACTTTTAGTTCAAGTGTCAGATTTGTGAAGTCTGTTTTTCATCATGCTTAAGGTTAAAATATTAGGTCACCAGAAGAAAGACCTATTGAGTCACACAAGACAAATTAAATGTTAGAAGGAAGGAGAGGGGAGGGAGGAGCAGGAATAAAGCTGTGACTTCAGAAAAGAAGGGAAAGCAGGAAAGAGTTAGTGAGAGATAAAAATGGGCTGCAGAAGTTCTGAAACTCATTTTGTAGCCCTCAATATTGGCTCTTACGAGTTTTTGTGTTGGTTAGGAATAGTTCAAAGCTGTGTTTGCAGTGTCCTGAGGCCCAGGAAGGGATATCGCCCTCCCAGGCAAAGAACAATCTGCAATGGTTTTATCAGGGGATAAAAGAGTCTTTAAGATGCTTTTCTGGAGAATGGGAAGTTTGGGTGTCCTTTCGTAGGAGACAAAGGAAAAAAATGCATAGGATGAAAAAATAGCTTTAAAATGAAGATACTTGCCCATCTTATTTAACTAGTCTGTATGTTAACACTGTAAAAAATTGGTTTTTTCTTTAAATTAAATCTTTTAAGTTTTGACGTTCCCAGTTACGAATGTGTATTATTTCCTGTGTATTCCAGCAGACTCGACTGTCCTGGTGCAGGGGTGGGTGTGTATCGGTACAGCAGCAACCAAAGTCTCTGTTGCTCAGCACTTTCAGCCATCAGCAATGAGTAAGCGGTTTCCCATTAGCAATGCTAACTGGGAAATTAAAAATGTTAATTTTTCCTTCAAAAAAGGACAGCTGACAGAAGAGATCTAATGTAAGGCAAACAGAAAGGTGTTACTTAAAACCTTGTTGTTATTCTCACGCTCTTCTAATCGCAGGGGTTCAAAGTAACTTTGTCCCTGCTGCCTTCTCCAGCCAGTGCTCCTTGGAGGACCCAGCTCCTGGTGCTTTAAAGCCTGGTTATGCGACACATTTGGTGCGAGGAGACCTTCTCACGCGGTGTTGGTTGCATGAACTCTCGCTCCAAGGCCCCGTTCTGCTTGTAAAGAAGCAGTGAAATATTTGGGGATAAAGCCCCTCATGTCCAGATCAGCTATTTTAAAGGTGGCTCAACCCTGACTGTATTTCTCTTATATTTCAAGTTTCTTTTTTTAATATATCCCAGAGGTGCACTTTTCTGTATATTATGAGGGGGGAAAAGTGAAATTTGTGGAGGAGACGCACAGTGTCACCTGCAACTTATTTTATTGCTTCATTGCTAAACAACCTCCTTAACTTCATGTAGCTAAATAATGAATAAATTCCTTCGTATTGGGGATTTTTGTCTGACCAGAGGCTGAACACAATCTAAGTACGTACTTTGTGATGCGACCTGTCTGTAGTCCTGTGTGTGTCGTCCAGGCAGACCCCAGAGGTGCGTCGTTCTCCCGTTTCTACGTCCAAAGGTGCTGGCCTCACGCAGCGCCGAGCAAACCTGTCGTGATTCTCCCACATGGCAACGCTACGGATGGAGAACGATCTCCAGGGAATATCGGCTTCCCGGTTGAATAGGTCACTGCAATACTTTTTGTGTGTATGAAAGCAATGAGGTGGGTGATTAAGGAGATCCGTTGGATCTGGTGGCTTGAGATCACTTGTACAAATAAAGCTGCACCGAGCTGTGGTGGTTGGGCTGATGGAGATGGGACGGTTGGGCTGTAGGACGCTTTGAGGCTGCTCATAAAACGTGCCTTCAAAAAAGTCCCAGTATTAGGGTTTTGGATGGAAATCTGAGGGGTGAGACCGAGGCGTTTAGACAGAGGAAGTCTCTTCCCTATTCCTCTCTCTTATTTTGTGTCCAGCTTCCCAGCACAGTGCTGGAGCGGTTGCTCTCTCACCGTGTAGGAGAGGGTTGCGGATGTGCTGTGGTCCGGTCCTGTGCGTCTGCTCCCGAGGGCCACCAGACCCAGGGCCCGAGTCCCGGCGGGGCAGAGGGGGAGTCTGGGATCACTCAGGGCGGGGTGGCTGCAGCCGATTTATGGGGTGAAGCTGATGATTGTTCCTTCAAAAACTCCTTTTCTAAAGGTTAATGCCTGGTGAGAGGCGGATAAGGAACGTGTGTGTGAGATCATTGCAGCTCCGAGCGGGAATCCGGGAGGAGGGAGAGTGCTTTTCTGTGCAGTACAAAGGTTTGATAGAAGAGGCAACGTTTAGCACTTGTAATCTTATCCTGCTTGACTGCTCTTCAAAAACATTTTACATTTTTTCCCTCTGCATCTAGAAACTTGGACGAACCGACCTTCCAAATATAACCTTAAAATAGCTTTGTCAAACAAAACATCAGCGCAAAAAATTTCCTGTCATTTCCATAACTGTGAGCACACGATTTGCAGTTCATCTTGAATAATGATGTAAGAAATCTGCCAGGAAAGATCCAAGTGCTGTTACCAGGGTTGTTTCCTAACCAGCTGCAGCTGCGGAGCAAGCGCGGCCGGCTTGCCCCTCGCTTGCAGGAATGCCCGTCGCCTTTGCAGGAGGAGTTCTGATAGGGAAGGGATTGTTAGAGGAGAAAAAGAGTGATTCTCAGAGGCTAACATCCCAGCTAATTGATTTATTTTTGATCCATATTTAGATCAAATTCATGGCCACCGTTACTGAGCTTTTCTAGGCAGCTTTGCTTCTCTGAAATGAGTCATTTTGATAGAGGTGCCGTAAAACTTTCTTATGATGACAAAGAAAAACACGCAGCAATTGCTTCAGTGTATCCTTGCCAAGGGATTAATTGCGTGAGAGATGTATTTTATTAAGCTTCCCGAGCTGTGGATGCTGCTGCGCTGCCCAGATGAGGTTAGTAGAAAACACATGTCAGCTCTCACCAGTGATGTTTCCGTCTCCGCGCAAACCTGCCTCCTTTCAGCACCGAAACCCTCTCGCCAGAAGTGACTGGAGGAGGGGAGCGCGACGCTCTGCAGCCCTGAGAAACGCTCCGGCCAACGTGTTTGGGTAATTGTAAGATTTTGGGGGGCCAGGGAATTTTGTCTGTCCTGGTTTTAGAGGATAATGGCCATAATGTGGCCTCAGCGCCGGCCTGGCCCGCTCGATGCCATCCCACGTGCTGAGCTGTGCGAACCAGCATCCCAAACTCTGGTTAATTTTGGATGCTTTATCTGTCTCTGGATCGCAGGCATCGTGTTAAATCAGTTATCCGTCTGGAATGCGAGATAAGGACTAAGTAAGCAGTTACTTAGGCAGATCGTATTTGCTTATTGGGTTATATTATTATTATTTTAGGATCCAGCTGTATCAGTGTGCTGTGGGACTCTGTAAATTTAATGGTGTCAAAGGACAGCATTATTAATTTTTTATTTTATGCCTATGCTTTTCTAGTGAACCATTGAAACCCTAGCTGCCCTGCGACTTTAAAGGGGTTTCAAAACAGCAATAGCTTTTATTACACAGAACTTTTCCTTAAATTACTCGGTGACGTGCAAGGCTGGGCAATTCTCTTCCTTTTGCAAAGTGAAATGCAGCCCTCACATTTCTGAAATATTGTTATGAAACAGAGCCAACGTGTTCCCGCTTTCAAAGCGAGGCACAAGCGACTGGGTTTTGCTCTTTGGAAAGTCTGACAGAGTATTATTCGTCTGTTTGCTTTAAGGGATATCTGCCAAGTGAAAACTCCTTTCACTTTATTCTCCGTGAAACTGGAACACGAGTACAGAACAAAATACAATTTATTTAACAACGTCCAAATAATTTATACGGCATTAATGCATGCACAGAGGGTGTATTGGATATATGTAATAGTAAAAATAATTTAGTGATACTCCTTTTAATTAAATTAATTTCTAGAGCATGCGTCTTCTCGCGGTGCTGTCGCCTATCAGCATTCATCGTGAACTCCGCTCCCCTAAAGCACCGCGCTGTGGAACCCCGGTTTTGGTTGCAGATGTGTAAGTGCAGGATCCAAGCATTAAGCTGGACCCTTTCGGCGCAGCTTTTGTGAGGGCCCAAGCGTCTCCCTGGGCGCCGTGTGGATCCGGGGCTGTGCCGGACGATTCGCCCGCGCTGGGAGCTGAACCCGTGAAGGGTTTATAAAGCGCTTGGTTGTCTGGACTAGGCAACGTTGTCTGCATTTTCCCATCAGTACTCTGCTGCTGGATATAAATTATTTAGATAAACAGCTCTGAATAGTTTAGTGGTATGGTGGAAGTTTTTTTTTTTTAAGCAGGACAAAATGCCTTTCAATTTATAACTGAAAAAGAATGTCTGGACAGTCTTCACCCAGAGCCAAAGCTACTCCATCTGCTCTTGCTAGATCTCGGAGATGACACAGCATTTATTTGCTTTTGCTCTTCAAATCAGTTAATATTCATAAATCAATCTGGTTTTGCCCACACACCATAATCCCACGCCGGCTTTACGTGGCCGTCTTCCAGCGTCACTGAGTGTTGTGGTGTCCTTTCCCCCGCTGCTTTTGTTAATCCTCACTGTCTCTGTGTCCACTCCACTGTTTACACTGCTGCCCGTTAGAGATTTGGTCACCAAATAATGGTAATCCAGTGATCCCAGTAACCGGCTAACAAAAGACCTAAGCACCAGTATATATATCGTAGCGGGCTGGTGGGAGGGAGAGCGGTGCTCCTACCTCTGGTCTTCGGACACTCAAAACATTGGGGCTTTGTCTTCCTTTGTCCTACATCTCTCCTTTCCCCGTTTTTGCTCAAGGTATCAAAATGAGTCCTGCATTTATGATTCTTTCTTAAGTACTCATGCAAATCCTTCTTAAAGCAAAATAAAAAAAAGGGAAAAAAAAAAAAAGAAAGAAAGAAATGGGTGGCGTGTGGTAGAAATGACCACACGATTACACCATCTTTTTAATACATTGGATATTGTAAAAATAAATACAACATGATCTCACAAGGTTCCATTTTTCTATTAATTTGTTAAATACTTCAAAGTGAACTCATGTTAAAGCCTGGTTGCAAAGCTTTTGCTAAACCGAGTTCCTGGACCCGCTGTTGACATTTGCCGGGAGTGTTGTTTAGATTTGGGCAATTTCTGGTAATTTAGAAAAAGCCTGGCAAAGAAAAGGCAGTGTATATGAAGTGGACTTGGATGGGGAATCCTGCAGAAGTGGTTTGTGCGTACAAACCAGAGCGTGGAGCCGCGTCTGGATGGGTCGGTACTGTGCAGCCCCTCCAGGTTTAGCACGAGCCGATAAGAAACAAATTGCGAATCGATCGTTCTTGCCGTTCCGCTGCTGCGAGCTGCTTTGCCTGGTTTGCACGGGGGTGCCTAAAAAGCTGCTGCTCTGTCAAGTCAGCAAGTCAGAGGCAATTAGAAATACTCCCCGGTTTCAGGCTGCACCAAAAAGGCAAATCAGCCTTTCGATTCACCGCAGCCGTCATGCCATGAGCAGGTGAGATGGAGATCTCTCCTGATACGGCCCGTGTAACTGCCTCCTCTGGGATCCCAGTGCAAAGTCAGGGATTTTGGTGCTCCCTTCCTTTCCTTTCATGTTTTTATGTACTACGGTCTCTCCTGTAAGAACCAATCCTCTGGGAAGTCTCTGTTAATGATTCGCCGTCCGGGAGCGCCTGCCGTGCCGAAGCCAGATGGGGTGAAGGAGAATGTCCCAGGCAGAAGAGAAGGTAACCCCAGAGAGCCGTTGGGAGGGTCTGCCTGAGAAGTCAAGGGAAGGAGGAGAAGCATGAACTTACACCGGCCATTCTGCGGTTTAGGCTTGGTTTATTATTTTGTTGCCGGTTTAATATGTGAAAAGCTGCTGGTGACCCAGAGTTGACAGATGTAAATATTGCTGGCACAAAACAAAAGAAAATTAAAGAGAGGAAAACGAGCCCAAGGGGGGACAGTGAGTTCTCTGTCAGTTGTTTTTTTGTATACTGTGACTTGGTCCCTCCTTCCAGCTCTGTCTAAGTGACCCTTGTTGAGACCTTTGCCATCTTAAACTCCATGTGAAGGGCAGGGGCCTTTTACTCGTACAGGCATACTTTACTCATACTCAGGTGTACCCAGAGACAGATGCAATACCTTAAGACGGAGCTGATCTTTCAGGCAGCTTCCGTAATCTGTAGAAAGATGGATACTGGTCAAGACTGGGCTGCGTGAACACCCAGTGTGTTCCATGGCGGTGCGGCTCTAGGTTAGTCAGATGACGGTAGTGAATTGGTGTGGACACCCTTCAGAGCTCTTAGTCTTCTGTGAACTTTGTGCAATCGGATACTTAAAGACACCTGAGTATAGTGTAAATTTAATCCCTGGTACTGCTGTTACACGAAGCCAGAAGTATTGTCGCAGAGGGAACTGCAGCGGGATCTAAAAGCAGTGGGCAAGCTCCAAGACAAACACCAATGCCAGAAATATTTAAAGACCAAAACAGAGTGGAAACCGAATCTGAAAAGAAATAATCTTAAAATGCTACAGCGCTGTATCATCTGTCTGTCATTAAAATCCAGCACTTTCCTTTTTCTTGTGTGGTCATCACGGAACGGTTGCCAGGGCTTTGCGGGCTGCAGGCAGCAGAAGAAGCAGGAGTCGGGCGGGGACGGCATCCAGACCCCGAGATGTGACGCTGGGATTTATTGCTGAAGGTGCTCCTGCAGGTCGGCGTCCCTGGTTTCACCTGCTGACTGCCTCCAGTTCAGCGGAGAAGTTGCACAAGTGATGAAGTCCATCCCCCATCAGCAGTGCCTGGGCTTAGATTAACTTCCATTTCTTTAAGATTTAAGCTTGTCCATGCATTTTAACACATTAATTGCTGAATCAGGCCTCGTTTACATCCTGCTTGAGCCAAAGGGACTCGTCCTTTTGCTGCCTCCACGGCAGGCTGCGGCTCTGGTTTTGGATGAAATGTCTGGCGAGCAGAGGGTGCTTGGCCAAAATGCTAAGTTGTGAGGAGCAGTGGCTCAGGGGTGTCCATCCGGCAAGGCTGCGGGGCGTTTCCATCCAGGTCAACTGGTGTCCCTGCTCTCCGAAATCCTTGCTGTGTGCAGCTACAGCAGTTAAATCTCCTTTCGTTCAAAAGTGAACCTCAGAGTGAGGCGAGTTGGCTTTGTTGACATGTCAATGGCATTTCTCCTGGTTTTGTCTTCTCCATCTAGTTGTGTGCTTAAATTGCAATGCTTGGTTGCCTTCAAGAACCATTGTAGTTAAGTGTAGTCCCTGAGTTAAATTCCGTAATAAATTATAATGAATAATAAATTATATTCTATTGGAGAATTTATTCATTAGGAGATGGGGAGTTGACCTCCCCTATTGTGGTTTTTCGTCTCACGTTTCAGCTCTTTTGTCTTCTCTTCAAGAGCCAAAAGAGTAAAACTATTTTTGCCAGCACTGGCTCCATGCAGAAACCCCTGGATGTGGTTGTATGTCTATACCAGAGAGTCTGTGTTGGCTGGGTACTGTCCGTTACCCAAGGCATCGCAGCCTACCGTCACTCTAATTAATGAAGAGTTTAATTAGCAGTTCAGAGGTTGCACTTTCACAATCCAATTTTCAGTGTGCTCGGGAACATCTTGGGAGCATCATCCGGTGAAGCCTGGACCCCTTCCCGTTGATTTCTCGATTGATGTGAGATGTCTGTGGAAGGAGGTTTCCATCTCTACCGTCGCTCTTCCCCACCCCTTTGTCTTCGCAGTCAGAAATTACTGCGGTTGATTCACGGCGTCTAGCTTCTCTCTGGGAACTGGAAAACAACGCTGCGTGAATCCTCTGGAGCTGGTAGCTGAGGAGTGCCGGGAGATCTCTGGGGCGTCCTGGAAGGCCATCCTAGCGCTTCTTCCCGCTAATCCCATTAGCTGGCCCTGGCCGCTGTGACAGGGCGCTGGGAAGCCCGGCTGCGGGCTGGCCGCTTGCTCTAAGCCATGCACACAATGAGAGGGTGACTTCAAAGAGGCTAAATATCATTTGCATTTCCAAGCTCTCACAGCCAAGGTCTTCAGGAGGGGGTGAAAGTGGCTTTTGTTAAACTTAATGGCAGAGTTGATTAAAAAGCTCTGATTTTTCCCTATTAACAGCATCGGCTGATTCCACAGTTAGGCTTTCGGCGTCTCAGGGAGGATGAAGTCTGGAAAAAAAAAAAGCACACAAAGAAAATAACATGTTGCCTACCCAGCTGTGTTCATGGATATTCCAGTATCGTTTTTGCTAACTTGAGAGCCGTGTAGTAGCTGTCCTGGGTGGGTACTGGCATGGATAGCAAAGGAATTATTAGCAAGTTTTCATCAGGCACCTCCCTTTGCCAAGTCCTCAGCAGAGCCGAGGCGTCTGCCTTTTCAGAACAAATATCTCCAACCGGATTCTCAAAGTGAGAAAGTAAAAGGGCTCGTTCATGCCGTTGGGTGGGTGTTTCAGTGATCGTGTGTGCAAACCCCTCCTCAAAACATCCCTGACGCTATCCGTGGTGTGCCAGCGCTTGGCTGGTGATTATCTGCTCCAAATAAGTGGTGACTGCTCTGGTCCTCGGAGGTTTGGTAATTTCCTTTCTTTGCTTTGTTTGAAGAATATTGGCAAATAATTTCACATCTGGATTTATGTATTCAGTGTCTCCTATATTGCATAAAACAAAGCACCTAATGAAAGAAATCTGTCTCTTTAACTCCCGTCTTAGCCTTGGTTCTGTTTTAGCAATAGCTGTTACCGCGCTCACGGGAGATGGAAGAAACATGTCCCGTTCAAGGGTATCGGGGCTGGGAGCGGTTGGATTTTCTGGATACGCTCTAAATTCTGTTTCTGCTGGCATGACTCTCCCTGCTATGTTTATCAACATTAAGTACAAGTTTGGTTTAAAAATAGAAAACAGCATGTTGGCTGCTTTAAATAAACATAAATCTTTTTTTTTCAGGCTGTTTATGTTTTCTCTTCTAATTAAGGCTGGGTATACTCCTGAATACAGCCTTCTGTCTCGTGCAAAAAGCATTTATTGCCTACAACATTAATGAGAAATCTGTCTAACCTGAAATGCCACTAATTATTTTTACCAGGTAGCTGGTAAAGTTGTTTTAAAAAATAAATATTCAATATATTATTGAATATAATATTCAATATATTGTTGAATATCAGGATATAATCCTTATATTCCCTTGGGGATCGTTTGTGAGATACTGAAGACCACCTGCAGCAGTGTGGGAATCCCGTGAGGTTAAAACCACCCAGGGCACAAAGCCCGTGCCGTGCCCCCGCCTCACCTAAACACCGTATAATCCCTTATCGCGGGCTCTTCACGGAGCGGCGGGCGGGATGCGGGTCCCGCGCTGGGCGAGCGTCACCCGGAACGAATCGCGGCGTGCGAGACAAACGCAGTGAGCCCCCCGCTTCGGCCGCTGGTGGTGCAAGTGGCAGCTCCCCGCAGGGACGTTTTGTCGCAAGGTCGCGTGTGAAGTGGTTCACCCCTTTGTGTTTCTGCTTGATTTCAGTGACGAGTATGAAGAGGACGGGTTCTGCCAGCCCTACAGGGGCATTGCTTGCGCGCGATTCATTGGGAATCGAACCATTTACATGGAGTCTCTGCATATGCAAGGTGAAATAGAAAATCAGATTACAGGTGGGTAAAAGATGCGCTTGCTTCTTTCCCAAGAAGCTCTCTTTTCCCAACTCCCTAGAGTTTTATAAACTGCAATACTATTTTTATTTCCTCTTTATCCTTTCCTGCTGTGAGCTTCGCACCACAACGCTCGCCCGGGACCCCTGCGGTGTGCGTTGGCAGTGGGGGGAGTTGTCTGAAGAGTGACGATCTGAGCGGCCTCCGCATCTCTGCTCGTCCAGCCCCTCAAAAGGAAACTCAAAAATGATTTTCCAGGGAGAATGAGTTGCGTATTCCCAGCTTCTGGGAGAGCCTCAAAGCCAGGCTCCCTTGTGCTGCTGTTTCCCAAGTGAAGGGAGACCAGACTTAGTTGATTATTAGGTGGTGGAGATAATTTAGGAGAGCCGTAGGTGCTGGAAGAGGCTGCACCTCATCCAGCCTAAGATGATATATGTGGAAATAATTCAGCGGGTCATATTTTCCCTTTAGATTTAGTAAAGAATGGTTTTTCATTCTTTTTGTGGGAGATGCTGTGCTGATGAGGGTGCTGAAATCAAGCTGAGGCCTCATAAATACCACGATACTTCCCAGGTTTTTTATATACGTTAACTTCGGCCAGATCCTACCAGCTGATCATCTTGTCTCTATTCAGAATTTCTCTTGCTGTCAGAATATTCCAAATGTCACTTCCCCCAAGAGTGTTCTCCCAAGCCTTCAGGGACTTGGGTTTTTATCCGTTGGCTAAAAGGCATCCGAATATTATATAACTTTGCAAAGCCTTATAAATTATTTGGGGGAAAAAAAAGTATAATTAGGTTTGGGGTTTTGGTAGCGTACTTAACATTAATCCTTTGCTGAAAACCAGATGTCTTTTCTCTGTCAGCAAAATCAGCGTCGTTAATAACTTTTAATGTAATTAGCGCTCTGTATTTCTGGAAGGCCCGTTTGGCACCTGAACATCTGAAAATAATAGTCGCAATGGGAAGTGAGGGTTATACTGGGAAGGGGAGAGCACAGGAATGAAATTCCCACCAGGTTGAGTAAAATCCTTTTGTATATTTTATAGCTGCCTTCACCATGATTGGCACTTCCAGCCATTTGTCGGATAAATGCTCCCAGTTTGCCATTCCTTCGCTGTGCCATTACGCCTTCCCCTACTGCGACGAGACCTCATCAGCTCCCAAGCCGCGAGACCTGTGCCGCGACGAGTGCGAAATTCTGGAAAACGTCCTGTGTCAGACAGAGTATATTTTTGCAAGATCTAATCCCATGATTCTGATGAGGTTAAAGCTGCCCAACTGTGAAGATCTCCCCCAGCCAGATAGCCCCGAAGCCGTCAATTGCATCCGGATTGGGATTCCAATGGCAGATCCCATAAATAAAAGTAAGTGAAAACCATCTGTGCGAAAAATCAGCGCTGTGAAGAGTTTGGCTCTAAGGGCTTGTGCATCAGCGTTGGAGCTTGTGCTGGGCTTTGCAGTCTCACAGATGCCGTGCTCCAGAGTGGGTAGAAATTCAGAACTACTTTTTTGTTGTTGTTTTTTTAGCTGCCTATGGACTCATACTAAATGCTATTTATTGATTTCGGATCTTTTCTAATTCATGTGAAGCAGAAAACAGCGACAGTGTAAGTGTTTGAACACTGAGGAACATGGGTAGCTGCAGCCTCCCTGTCCTCCCCAGACAGCCCGATGTGCTCCAGCGAGGCCACGGGAGGAACGTGTCAGGAGGAACACGTGTAGGGGCCGGGTCCGTGGCTGTTCCTGCCTAATGCAGCCTAATTTTAGGCATCAGCTGAGCTCACTCTTTGATCAGGTCGGGCTGCAGCCTGTTCACAACCCTTCTACATCTGAATAGGCAAACATAAAATGTGGCTCCCACAAATTCTCCACCTTCGTATGAAAATAATGGCTGCAATTCAGGTTCCCGCTGTAGTTTTTACTTCTTTTGTGTATTTTATATTAAAAACGCTTGGCATAAGCTGTTTTCATTACAGAAGCATAAGCTTTAAATCCTCCCAGGAATGTGAATGCAAAGCAGGCCCTGCCTTACAGCCGCAGCAAATTGGGAGCCCGTGCTCCCAAACCGGGTTTCCCGGCCCCGGGCTAGCAGCGGTGCGCTGAGGCTGGGGGATGCCGGCAGCGCACGCTCCGGCCGGCTCACCGCCCTGTGGTGCTGCAGCCGTCTCCCTTGCCGCCACCAACTATTGCTTTGGATTTATTTTTTTTTTTTTCCAGATCACAAATGCTACAACAGCACAGGAGTAGATTACCGGGGGACGGTGAGCGTGACCAGGTCGGGG
This sequence comes from Ardeotis arabs, assembly GCA_011801015.1. NCBI lineage: Eukaryota > Metazoa > Chordata > Aves > Otidiformes > Otididae > Ardeotis > Ardeotis arabs. The sequence goes on from JAAGAY010145049.1 coordinate 42,253, forward strand.
CGGCAATGCCAGCCGTGGAACTCGCAGTACCCCCACACCCACACCTTCACCGCCATCAGGTACCCCGAGCTCAACGGGGGCCACTCCTACTGCCGCAACCCGGGGAACCAGAAGGATGCCCCGTGGTGCTTCACCTTAGATGAGAACTTTAAGTCTGAGCTTTGTGACGTCCCGGCATGTGGTAATTACTCACTTTTTGTACGTTTTATTTTGGAACAAAATGAGGAACCGTTTTGTCACGTCCATACAGCCGTCCTGCAAAACAGGAGCTCGGCGGAGCTCTGGCTTTTTTGAATCCCTGAAAAGAGAGCTGTAGGAAAGGGTAACTACAGGTTTTGTAGCTAAAGCCACAGCATCCCCGCCCCGAGGAGACCTTGCAGCTGGCAAAGTGGTGGCATGGAAATATTTCCCTAGGGAATACCTGAGCACTCGCCTGAAGGTGGTGACGCAGCAGTGCGTTACCAGCCCCAGCGTCCCAGGCTTTCCGGGGTGTTGTTACGATCACTACAGCTCCTTAGTCCAAATGAAATGGGATCACAGAAGCTGCACGGTTGATGCTGATCCACAGAGTGGTTAGAAAAGGTTCTCCACTTCACTTGGTTTATTAAGAGCTGTTTCAATAAATGCAAATCTCACTTAACAGAGCTCAGGCCTTGTTTAAAACATAGAGATGACCTTGCCAGATCCTCTTGGCTCTGTTTTAGGTTTGTGTTTACAGAACTGCCCTGACTGCATTTTGGTTTTGCAAAATGAATAAAAATGGAGATTCCGCTCTCATTTTATTCTGCTTTTCTGAGCCTGGGGTAGGTGGATTAAAGACCTGAACAAATGGTTCCTAATTGTTTTATCTGCATTTCGAAATAACGATATTGATAGCGTGCCAAGAAAAAAATACAGCTATTTGCATGGACATGCCAGAAATGCACCCAGAAATGTTCTGGAAATTCACTGTACAAAGTTTCACACAAAATTTTATGTTGCCTACATGTTGTCACAGTAACATTACCTTTCCCCTTGGAAAGGAGATACCTTTTGATGTTACTGTTCGATAGCCAGAACCAAATTAAATTATTTCTGGTTATGGCTGTGAACATTCCTGCAGCGAGACATGTTCTGAGCCTGCTCCAAAGTCTTTTTCAATTAATGGAAAGATGGGAATCGATGCCAAAATGGAATCTAAATTATGTTCTTGCTGAAAGAGCAGATCAGGGGAAAGGCAGACAGTCTGGCGGTGTCATGTGCATCTCAAACCCTCTCTAACACTCACATACGCTTTTTACAGTCCTGTATCTCTTTTGCTGTTATTTCAGCGCATTTCACTTCAGTTATTTTTCTTGTTAATTAGGCACAGGGATAGACCATTCAGTCTGTATGAATCCCAGGCCAGGTTGGACGAGGCTCTGAGCAACCTGATCTGGTTGGAGATGTCCCTGCTCCTGGCAGGGGGGTTGGACTGGGTGGGCATTGGAGGTCCCTTCCCACCCAAACCGTTCTGTGATTCTATGATTCTAAACTGTTCTGAAGATATTTTTCAACCTTTCAGTAAAAAATCTGGATCTCAGTAGCAGCCAGCAGGACTCCCATTAGCGTGCTGTCGGCTCTTGGCTCTCCACCCCGGGAGCTGCACGGCTGCGGGTGCGGACGCCTGGGCTGGTCCGGGTGAGGAGGTGTAGCCCAGGAGGTTTGGGCAGCTCACTCTGGGCAAGCTCAGGTGTCTCTGTGCCCACTGCCAGCGATGCTGTTGAGCTTTCTGTGTCCACTGCACTGTCGCTGTACGATACGACCTCTCAGCCATGTGCATTTTGTGTTTTCCACAACTTCGGGATAATTGGGTAATTAAGAGTTGATGGGGAGCTGCTTGCCAGGCCCCCTCTAGATGGGCTCTGCGCTCCCAGGGCTGGCTCAGGCTTTTGATCTGAAATAGCTGAAAGGAGGACACTTTTGGACGTGTTGCAAAAGTCTCTGATTTGAACGTTTTACTAGATAATAAATGAGAGAGACTGGCTGGCTTGAAGAATTCCTGACAAGGGTTTTAATTACCTCTCACCACTGCCTTAAATGGTACCCACTTTCAGCTGGGTTTATGGCATTATTATTCTAAATACAGACAAATAGAGCTGTGTCAGGTGAGCAGTAATTTAATTGTTAAGTGCTAATCTGCATATTAAAACCAAAATACCACGTGGGACTTGCATTCTGCTGGTTTTGCACTGGCTGAAAGAGCCATTTCAGGCACATTTTAATAAGTATTGTGCATTCTGCCTCACCAGGACATGCCTAGATGGGAAATGGATTTAATTAGGGTGGCTCCCAAGAAACCTATTAACCTAATGAGGCTTCACAGCAGGGGCTGCTACTTAATAAGAATAATAATTCCCTTTGACTGGAATAGCTCAGGTGATGAACTAGTGCCCGGGTCTCCGTCTGCCTCGTGCTGATGCTTTCTTTTTCTTTCTTCCACTGTATCTTTCAGTTGTCTCGCAAGCCGCAATAGATCCATTTCATAAAAGTTTGTCAACCTTAATGTAGGAAGACGTGAAACATGGAGGAATTCGAGCATGAGGCTTAGCAAAGACAAACAGAAGAAGGTTTTGAAGGAGAGGGGAACAGCGCTGATTGCGTGTCCATGCTGGACGGCAGCAGCTCATGAAGGAACCCAACAGCGGGTCCAGGCTGTGACAGGGCGAGAGCACACGCTGCCCTGCTGCTGGGCACAGGGACAACCTAACGGGGACAGTGCTTTAGTCTGTCTTGTTCCCCAAGGCCGTAGAAATATTTGGACTACCTCTCAATTAAAAAACAGATGGCACAACTTAATCTAAAAAGAGTAGTCAAAGAGGAGCGTGGGGGGAGCAGAAGCACAGCGTGAGCCTGTAAGAGGAGAGGGGTTATGCAAAGTGACGTCCAGAACCATTTGAACTTTGCCTCTGTCACAATTTGAGTCAAACCCAAGCTTCAGATCAAGTTTGTGTTTAATTAAATGCATAAAAGATATCTGTGTGGGCTGCTAAGCACTTCTACAAATCCAGCCTGGAAAACACAGACAAACAAACTGAAATGACCCAGTAGGAATAACAAAACACTCCCCGTCCTGCCAGAATCCGCTAAGCCTGCTGCTGCCGCGGACATTCACCATCTCCCTCAGAAGCAACCAGGCTATGGCCACCGGTCCTGCAGCTCAAGGTGATCCTCAGAGTTCCCGTCCTCAGTGTGTTAATCTGTGTGTAATCACACCCTGAACTTTAGGAATGCTCCTAGGAAATAGCGGAGCAAGCAGGCTTCGGCGTCCCCATGCTCAGAGCAGTCCGGCTGGGAGGTTTGTCCTTGTCAATGCCAGCGGGTGCTGCGTGAACGCAAGGACGTGAGCTCCTTCCCGAAGGCTCTGTCTCCTCTCCCACCACGCCTTCCCTCTAAGCAACGTGCCCTGTGAAACCAGGGCCGGCTGGAGGGAGGTGAAGGTCTGGTGCCCCGGCTGTGCCTTGCTGGGCACCGGGAGAAGAGGGTTTCACCTTTCTAAAATTAATCAGTCACTCCCTAGCTGTTGAGAAAGCTGTGTGCAGAGGGAGCAAACATTACAGCTAGCATCCACGCTGTGTTAAATAAACCGGCTTCCCAGCCGCTTCGGATCCTTCTTTTTTATCCATGCAGTTGCAGATTGTTTGATCCAGTGCCCTGGGTGGCCTCACAGATGCTTTGGCCAATGCTAGGAGATGCTGAAAACAGGGGGCTGGAAAGAAATGAGGGAACAGAACTGTCCTTTTTAACAGCTCCACACATTGCTGTTGGATTAATGAAATTATGGCACCAAAACCTAATGTACGTATTAAAATAAGGAGTCCGTAATCCCACCAGAGCCTTTCTTCCATCAGCTATTTTAGAAATTAACTTTAACTTTTCTGTGGACCTGTGTTAGACACACTTCTAGATGACCCAGTCTAGTTGACTCTTCATTAATTGTTTTGGGACACTTCATTAATTGTTTTGGGTTTTTTTTCCTGAACCAGATTATAAGGATTCCAAGGAAAAGAACAAAATGGAAATCCTGTATATCCTGGTGCCAAGTGTTACCATTCCCCTGGCCATAGCCTTGCTCTTCTTCTTCATCTGCATCTGTCGCAACAATCAGAAGTCATCCTCCCCTCCCGTTCAGAGACAGCCGAAACACGTGAGAGGACAAAATGTGGAGATGTCGATGCTCAACGCCTATAAACCAAAGGTAATCCCTCATTTCTGCCGCGACATTCGCTGTCTGTAGAGGCAGGGAGTGAAATGCTTTGGTCAGCTCAGCACTGGAATATTAAGCTGATTTCCAACTTGCAGTTCCTGCTGGAGCCTTTAGCTGTGGTTTGTGCAAGAACTTTTCTCATCAGCAGGATAGCGAGTGTGCTGGACCTGTGGAGGTCATTCCTGCGTGTCCATCTACATGGATAAAGAGGAGCTGGAGGGGTTTTTTTGTAATAAAGCAAGCAGCTCGTTACGGAAGCATCTCTAAATTGCTTCGTCTGAGTTAGAAGTAGTGCAGATAAAGCCGTGATTCAGCATTTTCTCAAGAGAATTTTTTCATGGGTCTGCTGTAGTCATATGTCATCTTTCACTCAGCTGAAATAACTTTGGAAAGATTTGTTGCTTGCTTTTTCAGGCTTACCCATTCTTTCCGTTAAAAAGAGAAATTACCAAAACAGAGCCTGGAAAAATCTTCCTGCAGTTCTGGCCAGCACAGCTGATGCATAGCAGCTCTGGTTGCTGGTGTTGTTTTGTTCACTGTAGTCCCAGGCTCACAAAGCATTTTTAGAAATTATTTAAGATTTAAGTGTGATTAACCTTGAGCTCCTTGTTTGTTGGCAGGGCAGTCAATTTTTTCTCCATCAAGTTGTTCTCTTAACGGAGATTGTTCTTTTGAAGCATTCCAGAATTCAAATCAAAGCTACAAGTAGTTAGAATAGAAGTTGTGTAGCTGTAGTATCTGAAACAGCCTTTGGGGAAGCTGTTATTTTTGTTAGAAAATGCCATAGCAAAATGAACCCAAATTCTCATTTTATTGGATTTCAGCAATTGGATTTTAGCAACTCTAATCTTCAAGTATTGCTGCTGTAGGTGTTCTTTCAGCAGAGCTAATCACTCGCCATCAGGAAAGGTTACCCTTGTCTTTCAGGAGCTGTGTTCTCCATCTCTGAAAAAATTTTGGAGTCGTTTTCCTCTGAAGCTCAATAAAGCAGCTGTGGGATGCCACTATTGCTTGCTTTTAGATGTCAAGTTTATAGAATGAGGTTATAAAGAGTTAATTGTGGCAGCCTAGGGAGAATGCCTGAAACGGCTGTATCCTGTGGGATCCAGGGAGTGTGGCAGGGAGGGATGGAGCTGTGCCGCTCAAGCAGTAGCTGCTCTTTCAGGGGTGCTGCCCGTGCCTCTGTGGAGTCACAGTCTCATCGCAGCAGCCACGGACACAAAAGTTGTTGCAGAGGAAAATTCCAGCTCACCAGCAGCTCACAGAAAGAGTGGGAGAGTCTTTGTAAGTCAGCGATAAAGTAAACCCACCGTGCTGGAAAAATGCAGCGCTGCCTTTGCCCATTAGGGATACAAACTGCATAGAGAGAAGTTTTTACACAGCGTGTATTTTATATAACAGTTGGCCCCCACACTCTGGCCCAGTGAATTTATCTTGGTTTTCCTTTAAAGTTCTTAATTTCAACTTTCCTGTACAACTTAGATGTATATCAGAATGTTGGTAATAGCACAAAACCCATTTAATCAGGTGAGTGTCAAAACTACGTCTTGCATCCAACCTCCATGGAATATTTTTTTACGTTTGAATTTGCCTCTTGGTCCCTGTTCTGCTAGATATTTGGGGTACAGTCCTGGTGAAACTGAAGATAATGGAGATGTCAGCGTCATTTTAATGAGGTCATGGTTTCCACCTAGACTGCCAATGCGCTGGTGGCTTTTGGACGCAACGTAGGAAAGCAGCTTGCCCAAAAATTTATGTGCTGCAAAAAGCTTTCCATCTTATTTATGCTAATTGTGTGTTTTCCCACTGAGAAAGCCAGCTCGGCCTGTCTTGTGTGTTTTGATTGCTTTTCAAACAAAATTTTAAAGGAAAGGAAGTAGAATCCTGTTTTTAAAAACTATATCCAGTATTAATGTCAGCTTTGGGCAAAAACACACTTAGGCTTCCAGCTCCAATTGAGGTAGAAGTGTGTTTGCTCATACAAATAAAAAAAATAGCATTTCATCCAAAACTTTCCGTTTTAAGGGATTTTAATTGCCTTCCAAAAATATAATAAACCAAGCTCACCTTGTCGTTCACCTCATGGAAGGAGCTGGTAAAGAGAGGGAGGCGGTGGCCTTCGCTCCTGCTGCTCTCCCTTTGTACTGGGTTTACTTTGGCCTGCTGCCGCGTATGTATTTTACACTTCTTTACATTTTGTACACCCATGTATGACAAATACTTGTCAAACAAAAACTAAGCAGATTTATAACCCCTTCACTTGAAATGAGCCCTTCCTGCCAAAACTTTATGACTTCATTTTCTTTCATAGTTTTCCACTATGTGGGTTCAAACAGACGAACCCAGCTTCAGGTCAGACAGAGGTCATTTCACTTTCATTACTAAAATATAATTTACAATATGCCAGACCTAAACAAGTTTTAGCCTAAAGGATTTGTATAATATAAACCATCTGTTCCTCAACAATATAGCTAATTTCCTGCCATCACCATGCAGTCTACTGCCTGCCTGCTTAAATGGCTTTATTGTTATTATTATTTTTGTTATTGTTGTTGTTATTATTATTATTATTATTGCAGTATTTGTCTAAAAGTTGTAAGTAGTCAATACAATTGGAATTCATTTATTCTAAAATACCTTTTTAAAATGTCATTTATTTTCCTACAGCATCCCTTTAAAGCTGCCATTATAATATTTTGGGAATGCCAATGCTAATGTTTACACTAATTTATGAAACACGGGTCCCAGGCTCGTTAGCCTTTAATTACTACCCATGGCTATACTGGGGACCCTAAACGAGTGAGTTTGGGTGTAGGTGTTACGAGCACGTGTGGAGGTTAATGCCTGAAAATAATACAACTTCCGTGTGGCCTAAGAGTGAGTTTACGCACCCGGAACAACAATGGATTTTTTGATCTGTTGGAATGCTGTCTCGTTTTTCCAGCTGACGCTGTCCTGCGTGTTTCAGGATTGACAGAAGATTCAGTCGAGCGTGAACAGAAATGGTCTACTGGACGTTGAAGGGTTAATAGCAAAGTCGAGGAAGAATTGGCTACATAGGTTTTTTTTTTTCAGTTTTCTGGTACAACTTTAGGCCCTGGCCCAGAAAACACTTCAGCCTGTACTTACTTAAAGTATGTGAATTGCCTCAATTCCTGAAATCAGTCAGATTCAATTTTAAGTGTATGAATGTCCAAACCCCAGGCTATAAATGCATTTGCTGAAATGCTGAAATGCTGCATATATTTAGATCTAATACTTCCTGCTTTGATCTGGTCTCGTGTAGAGGGTAAAAAGTAATTCTAAATTTAGTTTTGGAGCAGGGTGCATAGAGATCAGGCAGTGCTCAACCCTGCACTTAGCCAATGTTGGGATACTGGTATCCGTGTCCTCAGGCTGTGTTGGGATACTGGTGTCCGCATCCCTCAGGCTGTGTTGGGATACTGGTGTCCGCATCCCTCAGGCTGTGTTGGGATACTGGTGTCCGTGTCCCTCAGGCTCTGTCTGGCCTGGGGCTGATGGTGTTGCACCAGTGCCCACGTCTCTGAGGGCTGAGTGGGGTCATTGCCAGTGGGTATGCGGCCCAGGGAGTTCCTGGGTTGGTCTGCTTGGCTTTCAGATGTCCTCTGCAAAAAGATCTTTTACTTAAAAATACATTTTCAGTCCTGCTTTTCTGACAGGTTTTTGCTGTCATTTCTTTAACAGAGTAAGGCTAAGGAGTTGCCTCTGTCTGCTGTTCGTTTCATGGAAGAACTGGGTGAATGCGCTTTCGGCAAGATCTACAAGGGACACCTCTACCTTCCAGGCATGGATCACGCTCAACTCGTTGCTATCAAGACGCTGAAAGACTTTAACAATCCCCAGCAGTGGGCCGAGTTCCAGCAAGAAGCGTCTCTCATGGCCGAGCTCCATCATCCGAACATTGTCTGCCTCTTAGGTATTGTGACGCAGGAACAACCTGTCTGCATGCTTTTCGAGTACATGAACCAAGGAGACCTCCACGAGTTTCTCATCATGCGATCGCCGCATTCGGATGTTGGGTGCAGCAGCGATGAGGATGGGACTGTAAAATCCAGCCTGGACCATGGGGATTTCCTGCATATTGCAGTCCAGATTGCGGCGGGGATGGAGTACTTGTCAAGTCATTTTTTTGTCCATAAAGATCTCGCTGCTCGTAACATTTTAATTGGAGAACAACTTCATGTGAAAATTTCAGACCTTGGGCTCTCGAGAGAAATCTACTCAGCAGATTATTACAGAGTTCAAAACAAGTCTCTCTTGCCCATTCGCTGGATGCCACCGGAGGCAATTATGTACGGCAAGTTCTCGTCCGATTCAGATATTTGGTCCTTTGGCGTTGTTTTATGGGAGATATTCAGCTTTGGACTTCAACCGTATTATGGATTTAGTAACCAAGAAGTCATAGAGATGATCAGGAAAAGACAACTGCTGCCGTGCTCTGAAGACTGTCCTCCCAGAATGTATAGCCTGATGACAGAGTGCTGGCATGATTTGCCATCCCGGAGGCCACGATTTAAAGAAATCCACGCCCGGCTGCGCTCCTGGGAGGGTCTTTCAAGTCACACTAGCTCTACTACCCCCTCCGGTGGGAATGCCACCACTCAAACGACTTCCCTCAGCGCAAGTCCCGTTAGTAACCTCAGTAATCCCAGGTACCCTAACTACATGTTTCCAGCGCAAGGTATACCGCAAGGCCAAATCGCCGGGTTCATCGGACCGCCGATCCCTCAAAACCAGCGATACATCCCCATCAATGGGTACCCGATCCCACCAGGATACGCTGCTTTCCCAGCTGCCCACTATCAGCCGCAAGGCCCGCCCAGGGTCATCCAGCACTGTCCTCCTCCAAAGAGCCGTTCTCCGAGCAGCGCCAGTGGATCGACTAGCACGGGTCACGTCACTAGTTTGCCGTCTTCGGGATCCAACCAGGAAGCAAATATTCCTTTGCTGTCTCACATGTCAATTCCTAGTCATCCGGGGGGAATGGGTATGACAGTTTTTGGAAATAAAACTCAAAAACCGTACAAAATCGACTCAAAGCAGTCTTCCCTATTAGGAGACTCCAGCATCCATGGACCTAACGAATCTATGATTTCGGCTGAATTGTAAATAAGCGAGGCCTTTGTACATATAACTATTTACAATACAAACTAGAAAGGCGTAGAGAAGATTTATATTCAAATATTTTATTAAAAATTCTTCTGGTTGTTTAACGGACATTGCAGCAAGTATCTTCTGTGAAGTTTAACTGCCTACCAGGATGGGCAGACTCAACCAGACGCAGGTCATTGTGGTATGAATCCTCAGCTTTGGGAACGGACGCCTTGTTTCTTGAAGTGCCACCGACAATTCAAAGAGGGGAAGGGGAATTTGGGGTTTTTTTTTTAAATGAAAACATTTTATCATATGCTTTTCCACCGCTTTTTAAACCTCTGATGTGGTTTAAATCACAGAAGCTTTTTTTATACTGAAAACATATTTTAATATTTGTCTCTTTTTTTAGGAGATGCAAGTATTCGGAGGTCTACTGGGTGTGCAATTTCGGTTCCAATAGCTAGTTAAAATATTTGTAAATTTTGCAGTCGAGGATTATGTTTCAAATATGCGATCTGAGAGCTGAATAAATTACTTCAGGTAAGATTTTGGTCTTTCGTTAAGTTGGGAGTCTGGGTTCAGATTCAGACCAAAAAAAGTCATTTGTATGACAGCGCCATAGCTTGAGTTACCGACTCGCAGGCTAAAAAATCATCTGCTGTTGGCTGCTAAAGATGGCTGGAGTTCTAAGAAATTGCCTTAAAGGGAATGAAATTGAAGTGTTTTAATTTCAGAACCTGAATCGACTTATTCAAAGAGAACATTTCATGATGTAGTAGTTAAAGCGGAAATTTTATCTCCTTTTGTTGCTATGCAACTGTTTAGCGGAAAGGCTCCAAAGCACCATGTTCTAGATGACAATCAGTTCTCCCAGGAATATTTATTGTTGCAGATCAACGTGTGATTGCAGTGACTCTGACTCCAGTAACCCTGAAAAAAGGGAAGCTCACATTCCATCAGGCAGCAAACCCATTGATAGCAGTTTTGTCTATCAGTTCTAATAATGTGAATTAGCGTTAACGTTCGGCTTAGAAATACGACATTTGTATAATTGCTAAAAATTCATTCAGGTATAAGCAATCTAGATGATTCATTTGAAACCACTTTAATGAGTTACAGAAGTGCTGTGTACACTACAGGTTTTCACAGACTCTTTTTTGTACTGAATAGTATTTTTATTGTACGCAGAACGAAAACAATCTTTTGCTGGGTTGACAATGTTGTATAATATGACTTTATTTTTATCTTTTTGCACAAAAGTGTGATGATGTTTTGTACAGCAGACGTGAAAATACATCTCTGCGTTTTATATCTTGGTCTGTTTCTTTTTATTTTTAACCTGATGTAGATGTTCGTGAAATATATTATGGTGATATTCAGCCACTACCTTATACGAATATTTTTCTTTGTTTTCACTGCATGCGTTTAATCACTGTATTACTTGATGATTGATTTATTAATTATGGGCATTTCAATTAGGCAAGCATGAACCTGTAATAACAAAGGCTATTTTATAATTAAGATATGTGCATTTTTGTATTTCACATGCCAGAGGTGATATTAAACACTGATTATTTTATGCTGCTGTTTATTAAAACCTTGTTTTAACATAAACATATCAGTATTTCCTCCATCTCGGTATAAGGTGTTGGAAAAGTTTGGTGTTTAACGGAGCGCTAAAGTCTGCTCGCTCAGCTCCAGTTTTACGTCCTGCTGCGTTGTGTGAGCTTCCATGGTTCGTGGTGTGGTTGCTGCCCCTGGAGCTGATGAGCTTCCTCTCCGTCGCACAGGTGTGATTGCAGATTAAGAACAGTCAGTAGTTACATAGTGAGGACCTTTGTGATTTCTGAGGTCCTTTATGAATCTGAGATGCCAGCTTCCACGTGCATTGAATTTTGGTCCGGATCAGTAATGAAAATACATTACACGTCAGCTAAAATTTAGTTTTAACTGAAGATTCAGACAATAATTACATCTTATTAACTTCTCTATCTGCATCAGGTTATCAGAGGCAAATGCTAAAAAATTACTTTTGAACAGAGGTGTTTTACAGGAGTGGATGCGATGTTTTTCTCTGAGCCATAGCTATTGACGTAACCGGAGGCGAGGGAATTCCTCTTTCTCGCTTACATACCTGCACGGCTTGGCAGCGCTCGCTTGGCATCTTGTCCAACAGACAGTAACTGTATTGTCGTTCTTGAGCCATCTTTTCTCTCATCTACTCCTGCATACTTTTCGAGTGGTTGCATCAGTGCGAACAATTCTTTTCCATCTTAAGCATGAAATGCTCTAAGAAGGAAGAAGCCTTTTTTTTTTTCCACTCATTTTTTCCTATGAGATTTCTTAGCCTGTACCATTAAGGGCTTGAAATGTCGACAGTGCCAGTGTAAAGCTAGCCTGCCACTTCCTAAGCATCTGGTTTCCAAGACAGAGGAAACTAAATGCAGCCAAACCAGGCTGTGGTCCTTAGGTTATGCTGTTACGGCCAAATCGTCAGTAAAGAACATGCTGTAAATGGAGTCAGCGGAGAAATAAGAATCTTTGCGCCGTAGCTGGCACACAGACATTTGGGCAAAACCAGCCTTCGCTGAGTGAATGTATGGAGAAAATGGAAGGATCTTCAGGAGGCTCTCTGCATCTGCTCAGGCTGGAAAAGACAGCTGTGGAACCAGCTCATGAGACTCCTGGAGAGATGCTCTCTGCCAATTGGGATGGTAAGTGATTCGTGTCCCATCAGGTCAAACCTGAATGTATTAGGCATAATGCCACAGTTACATTCAATTCCGTGAAGACAAGATGAGCCACACCAGAGTCAAACCACCCTCGCGTCGGGACTGTACACACGTGGCTCCCACGGGACTGCTGTCTTCTGCAGGTAAGCTTAGCTGAGAGTTTGCATCCTGAGCTTTAATCGCCCTGATAGGAACGCAGTAACCTAACACTTACTGGAGCAGCGATGGGAGTCATAAAACACACACTTTGTGGTTTTCTGTTAAAAAAACAGGAGCTACAGTCCAAGCCTGCTCACAGCTCACTTTAGGTTTTTTTCCTTTATTTCAAAGTAAGCTGGGTCCTTAAAATATTTTTAGACTCACAGATGTAAACCAGCATTGAACAATACACCTGAAACCTGTTGTGAAGACCTCTTGCTGCCCTCCTCTCTCTCAGCAGGTGAAGTTCATGAACTGTGAGGCTGGAATCACCATCTTGACTCACAACCGATGTGTAGGGAAGACACTAAGCAGGAATTCATCAGGGAGAGATCAAAAGAAAAAAATATTCTAAAACCCAATTAGATAATGTGGAAAATAAATGTTACCAGAATTTTAAAAATTAGTCCTCAGGTGGGAGTGCAGACATACAGACGAAAATTATTTTCACAGCAAATGAAGGCAGAGGGAATTTTCCACATTCCTAAGTCTACATGGTAGAGTCTACATGCTAGAGTCTTCCTTCAAAGAGATGGGATAGCCAAGACCATTGGAAATGCAATATGTGATTGAGAAGCTCTAGAGGTTTGGAAATAAAACTCTGGATAAACGCCGTTTAGTAAGCCTTCGATCTGGAGAATCTCATTCTCTCCAGGTTAGCTTATATTTCTGCAAAAGACAATAAATACTGCTGATTTAAAGACCAAAATGCAGAGACTGGAATGGAGATCTGTATCTTTTGTTCCCACAGAGGAGTGATTGTAGAGGGTTTCTGCCTTCTCTGGATTGAAAGCAGAAGGTAAAGCAGAGAACGACTTGTACAGCAATTTGGGCTGGAAAGCTCAGAAATACCAGCGTATGTTTATCCAGAGCATGAGAAATTGTCAAGAAGGAATCCATGCTTTGCATGACTAAGGATATCCAAGAAGGTTGCGGGCTTGGAAATATTCTGCTACATCTGCTTGTTGTTCCAATGCTGTTCTGTAACCTGCATTCACCAGGAGGACTTTAAAATGTTCACCTAACTCAAACCACGCCTGACGGTAAGGCAGGCGATGCAAAAACCCTCTCAAGTGCAAACACGTGCTGTTCCCTACGGACCTGGTTCCGTGCAGTGAGTACCTTCAACGTCTGTTGGCTCCAGTTACTGTGTTTAGCAGAAGGTATTTGGCTCTTTTCAGTATGGCTGAGCATCGTCCTTGCCTCCTCACAAAGTGGAGTCATTTGACCAAAGAATACCTCTTCTCTTCTGTTTCATACCTAGAAATTAGGTAGGTACACCAAAGCACTCGGTAGCTATGAATTTATCATCCACCCTCCCCACGCAAGCATAAGGTACGGTAACTGCTTATAAATTATACGTATTAATTAGAAATTTGTGAACATGATAAAGCTGCAGGTAGGGAGAGAGGGCTGTCTACACGTGGCAAAGCTGGTAATCTCATCCAAGGCCAGTTCTGCGAAAAAAAAAAAAATATTGTTCTGCAGGACTTGGCATAAAACACACTGAAATCCATGGGAGTCTCTGCTTTAATTTTAGTGGTGTCTGGATCAGGCTTTCTACCTTCTGGAGAGTCCTTAGGAGTTTTAATGAACTTGATAAAACCCTGAACCTTCGATCCGTACCGGTGAGAAAGTTGATCTCGCAGCACAAGTTCACAAACGGTTTTCTGACGCACACACAGAGCGTTACAGAGCAGGTTCCCAAGCCAGCAAAAAGAGACACATTAACATATTTGTCAAAAGAACAATTTCGTGCAAAACCTGACTTTTGTTCCAAAGTACAACAATAAACCAGAAAAAATCAAATTTTTATTTGCCAGAAAATATCACAGCATGTTTACTCTATGTCACAATATTTTAACCAGTATTTCCTTAGAATATGAACTCCTCATCAGTCTGTGGGCAGGGGGTGGAATGAGCAGCCACACTAAGCTGAATTTCACCACCTCTGGTTCTGCTGGAGAACCTCTGTGGAAAAATGAGGAAACTGGGTTAAGCTGATGGAGAACAAACGCTTTTTGGAGAGGAAGCACTAGCTGTGTTCTGAAAGAGCACCTCCTTTGTGTCCTTAAGATGTGCGTACTGATTCCTAAATTCCCCTCCCTAGATACCACAACGTCTCTGTGGTATGTAACCGTGCACCTTTGTCCCAGATATTTCTTTTCCTTGAGATTTCCAGCAGATTTATTCCCATGAAAAGACAGTAGCCAAACGACTCTCAGCTGTTCGACTTGCGGAGCATGGCTAAACCGAGGAGGTCTGAGGGTGCTGGGACCAATCTTGGAGCATGTAGTCACCCAAACCACATCCTTGAGTTCTGTGAGAGCATGCTTGCTTTTGGCTGCATCTTCAATGGTGATGTTTTTTTTGTCTGCTCTCTCCGTGGGCCTGAAAGCCTCTCTTAAAGATGTGATGTTCGTGGAATCTGAGAAGCAATTTTTATCTTGCTGTGGGCTATCTTTTATGGGAGGAGAGAATATTGCCCCCGAGTCGGTCACTCTCTATCCCATCATATTTCTTCCTGTTTGATCTCTCAAAGATTAAAGTTCAGTATGTTTCAGGACAGTTATATTGCTGAGGTAATATAAAATTATTGAAAACAGAGAGAGAGACAATATTGTGACTACACATCAAAAGCTCTTTAAGACAAAGGAGGGAAAATTGACTTGAAACTGGAATTATTAGAAGCATCTGTGGTGTCCTTTATTTTCCAGTTAACAGTGCAACACATTTTGGAATGGTGTCTAGCTGTTTGAAACCAGCAACCTGGTACTGCCTTCATTTTCTGATTCGCACCCTAAGCCCCGTGGTTTATCTGCCCCTGCAGAGGGGAACTGTTGGTTAATTTTGACCACGAGGCACAAAGGAACATCTTCCAATGCTGCAACCTATGGCCTGTGTGAAGAAGTTGGGTTATTTTTTTTGCTCATCTGAGGAATTTAAAACAAAAAAAAATACCGATTCGATTCATGAGACACACGTGAGTTTTTAAACCACAACTGGTGCTTGGAGTACAATGTGCCTGTGCTGGTTTATATACGTTTGTGTACACGTATCTATACACACTCAGATGTTTTTGGTAGGTATTTCCATGGTTTTAAAAAAAATCCAACAACATTTTGAAATGGTAACTAACAGGAACCAGGATAACATGTATTTCCAGTCACCCTCAGTGTAAACACAAGTGAACTTACGTGGGTCAGTCCCGAGCTGCGGAAGGCAGAAAGCGCTGCCGTCACGGCGGGGTCTGTAGTTGATGGGTCCCTGTAGAAGGAGCGGTGCCGGTGGCTGGGGTTTGGATGCTTGGCGCAGCTGTGGGGTGATTCCAACGAGGAGCCAGGTGGCCAGAGCCATGGGGAGAATGAGCAAAACATCTCACCTGTGGAAAAAATACTCTTTAGTGTGAGCTCACCTGCCTTCCCACACATCTTCCTACATTTTAAGGCCGAAAGAGGCAGAAAAGGACAGGTGCTTCCTAACACCGAACGTCATATTTGGCCCAAAGCGTTGCTTGAGGCAGAGTATCTCCTTTTGAGCGGAGCTGTACAACACCCGGCCGGTGGATCCCACGCAGCCTGAGACGTGCTTTGTCTGCTCTCTGACAAGGTATGAGTCACTTTACACCGGGTGGTAACGGCCCGTGTGCCTCCTCTTCCTCTCTGCGTGGGATGGAGTGGTCACTGCGGCGGTTCCTGGGAGTACGGGCACGTACAGGGACAGTGTCATAGTTCAGCCCCAATTGGGACCAGACTACGCAGTCTCTCTCTCACTCCCCCCACCCTCCGGGAGAACAGGGGGAGATAATATAAAAAAAAACGGCTCGAGGTTTGAGATAAAGACAGGGAGAGATCCTTAAAGTTACCGTTTCGGGCAAAACAGACTCGACATGGGGAAAAATATTCATTTATTGCTAAAACTAGCAGGAGAATGAGACAGAGAACAAGATAACCTCCCCCCTCATCTCCTCTCCTCTGCACTCCTTGCAGCCAGGCCGGGCCCAACTAGGCCAGAGGGTGAGGCCTGCAAGGCCCACGAGGCTCGCACCTCCCCCTCTGCACCTCTGCCCCTGCTCAGCTTCTTCACATCTTCTCCTCTTTTTTTTTTTTTTTT
>JAAGAY010145050.1:0-39919 GCA_011801015.1 Ardeotis arabs
TTTTTATTTTTAATTTTTTTTTTTAAAAATAAAATTTTAAATTTTTTTTTTTTTTTTTGACTCAATGACCTCCCTCGCCCATCAATCACTTAGCAACTCGGATTTTGGGGCCGGCTTGTCCGCAGGGTATCGTTCTTTCCTACCTCATCCCGCTCCAAGAGCGCTCCAAATGCTACATTTTCCCCAATATTTATCTTTATTTTATTTGTTTGTTTACCCTCCTCACCCCCCAGCTTGGAAATTTTAAGCCTATCCTGATATCACTGGAAAGCAAAAGCAGAGGGGAGGGTGCATGGATTGAAGTGTGTTGCTGTGAGGTTGTTCATTTCACCCTAAAAATGAAAAAAAAAAATAAAAATCCCCTTTTTAACTTGCTAAAGGGGGAAAAAAATGGCCTTTTGTCCTGGCGAGGGACGTGTCCCCAAGGTAAATCCTGCTTGGGACTTTGTTGGGATCCCGTGGCTCTCGGCGGGGCTGGGGAGGAGGAAAAGTGGGAGATGGAGATCTCAAAGTAGTCGAAGTAATTTCTTCTTTCAGCTCCACTTCTCCGCTGCCTTTGAATTGCCTGCGATGAATGTACGTAGCTCTAATTGAAGGACTTTAATCATTCACACTTGATTAAGTATACCGTGACCGGAGGAGAGGAATACGCGCGGCTCCCTCCGACGTGAGGGATGGTATGACATTTTAATCCCGTGTTTTTAAAAAACAGGAGCGAAGCAGGGAAAACGAGAGCCGGTGACGGTTTGGTAGAATGGACCGTTGTTTTCAGGCAGATGGTGGCTTACCGGCGGGGATGAAATCGCAGTTATTGCAGATATTTTCTGGGAGGGGGTGAAGAAAAGGAGAAAAAAAAAAAAAAAAAGGCACGTACTTTTCAGTTTGTTTAAGCGGAGTGAAGAAAATAATGATAGACGAGATGGCTGGTGACAAAATGCTTTTGTTCCTGTTTCCATCAGTGCATAAGGGCGCCGACCTGCTTTAGCATTCTTTAAAGGTCTCTTTACCGAGGAAAATTGAAGACGGTCTCATTATAGGAGAGTGTGTTCGGAATACGATGAGGTATTTATGAATTCCAAGGTGATTGTTGAATCGCAGACGTTTCAATTACGCATCCTGTAGTCAAAAAAAAAAAAAAAAAAGAAAAGAAAAATTATTTGTGGCGATGTGTTCTGTAAGCTGTTGTTCCCGGAAAGCTGATTTGTGCTCCAGCTCCGGAGCTGGCCGAGGGAACGGGTTCGTCCGCGGGGCTCGGATCTTAAACAAAGATTTGTATTCTTCGCCTCGCCAAACTTTCTGCTGCGGGGCCAGCCTGGAGTTCCTAGAAAAGCGATTGTTTGGGGAACGTCAGCTACGGGCAAGTGTTTTTCTGGAAAATCCGGCGTTGTGAGCGCGGGGCGGTGTTTTTAGAAAGGAGCTTTTTGGGTTTTGGAGGCGTTTGGGAAACCCACCTGTGAGCCGTTACCGGCTGCGGGGATGGGGCTTCACTCTTGGCAGCAGCGAACACGGGCGCGTCTGGGGGCTGCGGGCGGCCGCTTGCTCGGTCAGGGACCACCAAAATCTCTTTCCCTTTCAAAGTCAAAACCAAGTATTTCTAAAACGGAATAGAAAATAAGAGAGTTTAGTCAGGGTGGTGAGCCACTCCTGTGCTCGAGCTTCCACTCGTGCTTTTCCTAGGAAAACGTTCAAAGGAATTTCCCCGTGGCACAACTCGGAACACAGACCATCGTCTTTAGTGCTGTCATTTCCGTACAGAGACTTGTCACCCGCATCCGGTGACAATAACCCTCAGAATCGGGGGAAAACCTCCGCCTCAAAAGTATGAGGTCCCAGACGGGAGCTGGAAGTCGCGTAGCGAAACTTTTGGCCGGGAAAGTTGATTTATCTGTCAGGCTGGCTGCCGTTCAAATCAAACTTACTCACTTCAGCTGAGTCTTTTAAGAATATGCACATTCCACTTTAATGAAAAAAAAAAAACCAAACCAAAACCCCTGAATCTGAGTTTGCCCAACCCTTTGGAAAAGGTAGATTAATTTTCACCGGGATTTTGGTGCTGTTTATTCACTGTGGGAATTGCAAGTGGCTTCGTCTTTACACAGGAGGAATGGAAGAGCTGCTCTACACACAGCACTGGCAATTTGCGAGTGTTTTGTTAAAATCTGCTGGATGATGCTGTCTCATAAAATCTGATAGGTGTCATGTTTGCTCCTCACATCAGATCAGCCAGTGTTCCTTCCTCTGCGTGACGCTCCCGCTGTAGTAAGTTAAAGAAGTGGAGAGCGGAGCGGCTGGTGAGGAGCTCTTCAAACTGGGGTGATTACACCTGCCCTAGAAATTTAGGATTTTTTCAGAGTATGGGGACCCCTCACCTCCAGCAGTTTCCCTCCCCCCAGACCAGTTTGCAGCCCCCTCCCCATTAAAATCACCTCTTTCTGTATGTTTGGTAATTCGCAGAGCTTGAGAGCAGCAGCCTGAGCCACTCTCCTAGCTCCTGGGCTTTGGATACAGCAGAGAGTAAGGAGATGTGATACAGATCTTTGACCTTTTTATACTTGTTCTCCTGCTCCTGTAGGAATTACGATTTTGCCTTTTATTTCCTCTGCGCAGACCACTTAACCCTTAAAATGAAAATTATTCTTGCGCTAAGGGTGTTGAGATTCTGGGCTCTGGCAGGAGAAATGGCACTGGTGCTCTCGGGCACATCAGGGCTGGGCAGGGTGGGTGTGCGGGTCCCCTCTCGCAGGGAACGCTGCGACTTTGGAGGGGAGGTGTTGGCAAATCGCTGCTGGTTTTGCTCTTGACTGGGAAATCACAAACATTTTAGCCAGGAGTTGATGTTTTTGCCACCGCTGTGTGTGATGCTGGAAGATGCGATTCCAAAATGCGCTTTGTCACGCCCGGATGCGCCTGGGCTGACTCTCGTTCCTTCTCCCGCGGTTCCTTTTTTCGTTCCTCCTCTTTTGCCAGAGGAAATAAAATAAGGACAAGTTTTAGGTGAAAGGATGAGCCCTGAGCCCTGGTGATTTCTTAAGAACCAGGAATTACTTCCACAGGTAGAAATATCCGGCGTTTTCAGGCTGGTTTTTGTTTCTCCCCTCTGAGGTGGTAATGCTGATGGGATGTTGCGTTTGGGGAACGTGATGGTGAGATTGCAAAGAGAAAGCTGAAGACTTTTTCTTCAGCAGATACTGGACTGTTGAGAAACAAAAATCTCATTTTGTCACATTTACCTTCAAGGCAAGAGGAGCCCGAATCCCAATTTGCTCTGATAGCACCAAATTGGACACCTTACTCAAACTTTCGGTGCTGAGGCTGTGAGATAATCCCTGCTGCATGCTCGTCCCTGCTGCGCGGGCGTTGGGCTTCGCTTTGGTGGGTTGGCTTTGTGCTTGGTCTGGTGAGGGAGGAACACAGTGGTGTGGCCTGGGAAGGTCTCGGTGGTCCTGCGCGCAGAGCCGGTGGAGGTTTTTTGCTCCATAATAAATTTGTTAGCGCCTGGGTTATGTTATTTCTAACTTCCAGGGGATTATTAAAAAAAGAAAGTGCAGCTGGAATAGTCAGAGGGGGGGCAATGCGGGATGGAACCAGAGTGGCCTGATCGAGAAGTTTGGTGGGAGCCGTGTGCGCTTGCATGACATGGTTGTTTTGGATAATTCAGCCTTGTTTGTCAAATACATGGTCTTCTGAGTGGATCAAAGTAGGCATCTGGATAGGCATCCATAAAGTCCCATCTGTTCTGGGGCTTTACTGTAAAATGCAAATAAACCCCAAGTTACTTGTATACATGAGTAGTAGATTTTAATTATTAATGACTTGCTCTCCCAGCCTTGTCTGGTAGTAATTTCATGTATCCTTTAAGCCAATAAAAACCAGTGGTCCTGCTGAAAGTAACTGCCCTGCTTACCACCAGGCCCATCCCTCCCACCAGAAGTAGGTTTTGTATGGTTAAAGGAACTTGCTTGGTTGTTGAATTTTGGGCCCTTCTTCCCCAGGTCCTCTCCCTAATTCCTTCCAGAAATCTGAGTGGTGTGAGATTATGAGGAACCTTTGCCATGGTGGAGAAATCAAGGTTGACCAAATCACACCCAAATCTTGACCAAAGGTCAACCCAAGGTTGACCAACTCTTCAGACCTGGGTATGGAAAGCGCAGGCTACCCTGGCTGGGAGGTTTTTGCAGAGATGCTGGTAGGAACCTGGCTGAATTGATTTTTCACAGGAGGACCACCGCAGTTCCTCCCGTGTACGTTTACTTGTGTAATGTTGTCAAACACTCAACCACTATTTCTTTGCAACAATGCATACCAATTATTACTTAAATAGACCCCTGAAGCACGGCGCAGAGGGAGAATGTGTGGATTAGAGACGTAATATTTACAAGGAGCCAAGTCTTTAATGAGACCTGGAATAATGCAGATGGATTCTCTGTTGCTAAATATAACAGATATGTGATGGATGCTGCCTATCGGGATTTTTTTTTAGCAGCCCGTTTGCTTTGGAAAAAGAGTAACTCCTGGGCTGAGGAGGTTGGAATGTCCTACAATTTTGTCCCAAAATTATCCTGGCTTTTTGGTTATTATTGTAATGACTATAATGTCTGTCTCTGCAAGCTATAAGCGACCCTGACTGGGAGTATGGTCGAGCCCCTTTGAAGTGCTGGTGAGTTCTGGGAAGAGCGATGGGTGTATGAGGAGTGTGGGATTGGCCCCGGAAGAGGCAGAAGGAGGAGATGGAAATCCGTTAGTTTCTGTGCAGCTGACGGTCGTTGGCATCATCGTCAGGGCAGAAAATAAAAAAAATCGACAATTAAACACACGGCTGGCTCGTGTGCAGACAGTGGGTGTTGTGCCGTGGCGTGTGATGAGCTCTGCAGGTCCTCAGCCTTTCGCTCCATCTGCCTGTGTGGATATTCCTGTTTATATTTAGGGGAAGGCACGAAAACATCCCTGCCATCTCAATAAATAATTCCCTTTTGGCCCTGCCCGTGCCTGTCGGTGTGAGCACGGGGGCAGCCCTGTCGTTGAGGGGGTCCCGTGACTTTTCTGCACCTTTTCTGTTCCAGCATCCCAAGCTTGCATGCTTACGTCCACAGATGTTCCTGTCTGAGGATTCCCCACGGTGCAAGGTCTCCATGGCCGCCTTATTCCTCTACGGGTGATGCACTAGGAACCTTTGGGCATAAGGAACTCATAGTTTATGTGCCAGGTGAAGTTTTTAATTAGAAATTTGCCTTCTGCAGGCTCCTTTGAATAACTACATCTTGGCTTTCCTCATCAGCTCTCCTCCTTGCTTTTATCAGCATACCCTTTAGTTTTACAACGATGTGTGTGGTGGGGGGAATGTCCTTTATTTGTGTTAGCTGGAGGGAAAACCCTGTAAATTCCCCTTTAAAAAGGTGCTAGGCCGAATAGAAGAGATGGTAGTGGTACCTGTAGAGCTGTCATAAAGTGTTGACTTTTTTATTATTCCTACACTGAAAGCCAGGTTCTGCATGAGAGGGGACATTGGAAGAAATCAGCAGTTTAAGTAAAGTAATTAAGCTAAATTCTAGCAGTTACACTGAAAACTTGAGACTTCAGCTTTGCTTTGATTAGTTGTGGATGAAACTAATTTCATTCAATATATGAAAAAAAAAACCCTTTTCATCAGCTTTCATGATCTGGCAGTTATCTGGAGTTTCGTGGTCCCACAGCACAAGCTCGTGTAGGTTTTATATTTGCCCCTTGTCTGAGCTTTTTGTACGGAAATGGTACGGCGCAACGTTCGGGCCTAGAACTGGGGTATCCGGAATTTTAGTGCTGGAACACCTACGCTCACTTCAGCTTTTCTCCTTTGCTAATGATAACAACGTTTCTCAGATTAAATACCTATTCTACCTATTTTCCCTTCTTAGAAGGAAAGAGATTTTCTTTTTATATGCTGTAATATTATTCCTAGGTTTAGCACAAGGATGACATATTTTTCCAATCCGCAACGTCTGAAGAGCAGAAAGCACATATCTGTATCTCCGTATCTGGACAACAACAGTTTTGAGTGTTAGAAGCAGCATAGACAGATCTGGGGAGACAAAGTGCCTTTTTAGTTTTGTCTAGCCAAAAGTTCAACATATTTCTTGAATTTGTGCTTTCATGGAGGTGACCCAGCTTCGCTAAATACCAATTCCGGCCTTGCTTGGAGTATGAGTCCTCGCTCTTGTTTAGACCCAGGCAGTGAGGTTGTGGTTAGTCATTTTTTGTTGCAAATTTTTCTGAAAAAATTGTAATTGAATGATGTTTGAGGAGGAAGAATCTGGCCAAGTGGGTCTCCACGTGCCTGTTTCACCTTCAGCCATCGCTGTTCTGGCCTGTGCTCCGGGCTCTTTAAGGTGCTGGATACCAAAATGGGGTGCCGCAGCCCTTACGATACAATCAGCGTCTGCCAACATTAACAGAAAAAACAAAAATGTTGCACTTTTTTTTGGGAAAAAGTAATGATATGTTTAGACCCTGTTAGGATTGTGTACAATTGCATGTTAAACAGCAACTGCTGTAGTCAGACCTTTGTACATGAGCCCCGGTGCCTCTTGTTGAAGAGTTTTGCCAGAGTAAACTGAGCCAGCTGTGCGTATTTTTCACCGAATCTTGAAATACTGGAGAATTCCCCACAATCCGTAGCAACGCTGATGTTGTATTAGTAGAGAAAAGCAGTAAACGGGCCACGCCGAGCGACGCAGGCCTGCCAGCTCACCCTGTGCGAACGACTAGAGGAGTAGGGGAGTTGTTTAACGAAGGAGGGAAGGACAGCGATGCACTCAGTCTCCATCAGCACGAGTTTAGAACTAACTTTTCTTTTTTCATTAACGAACTCGGTTGGTACAGGTAGCTGCGGGGATTTTAATTTACTTAAAATTCATCAGGAAGTGCAGCTTGGTACAGCACCGCTGTTTTGGCTGGGGATGTGCAAAAGAGCGACTGGCTGAGACCCAGCAAAGTGTCAGTTCTTAAAATACAGTTGTAAAATCAGAAAAAAAATCCAAGCATCTATTTCGAGCAGCCTCTCCGAGCGCTCGTTTTTCGTCCTTACGCTGCTTACCGTGTTTGCGAGCAGCCCATGATAAGCTTGAAATGTCGCTAAGATTGGGCAGAGTGGTAAATAATGAAAACGAGTGACCGCCGGTAAAAGCAATTTGTATTGCTTGGATACAAGCCGGTCGTATTTCTCAGATGACCAACTGTAAATTTCTCCGTCTAAGAGCAAACAGCGCAGGCCGTACCTCCAGGATGCTGTCTGGAGAAATCATGTCTTTATAGAGGAGCGAGGAGTCACGAGCCAGTGCCGCTGATGCAATGTTACGGCCAAAGGTCTGGGGTGCCGGTGGCTGCCGAGCTGGAGGAGGGATGCGGCCGCTGCCATGTCGCCAGCGCCTGGTGACGAAGGGCTGTGGGAACAGCAAAGGAGTCAGGAAGGGTCCAGGACCTCCGTCCACTTGACTTATCCTAGAGGGTGTCGGAAGGTAAATTGGTTAAGGCAATTAGTGTTGTCATGGGGAAAATAAATTGAATAATAAAGAGCTCTTTCGTCTAGCAGGCAGAGTTTTAACAAGACTTGATAGCTGGAAGGTGAAGCCAGTGAAAGGCTTGAGCCAAAGTCCACCGTTTTGGCACGGTTGATGGTGGAAGAGGCTGCTGAAGGTGGTTTCTCCAGTGCTGAAGGCTGCTGGTGGTTTCTCCAGTTTGGAAATGTCAAATTCAGAGGTGTTTGTTCATTGGAGCAAATGATGCTTAAGCAGGGATTAATTGAGGTGAGTTAGCGTGCAGTGTGTTGGCTGGAAAATCAGAGTGGTCTCTTCTGACCTCAAAATCCCTGAAAGCTCGTTGCTTAAATGCGAGCGACCAGATGTTTGCAGATCCCGAGCACCAGCATTGGGGATTTTCTTCAAGAGGATGTCTTGCAGAGAGGAGACCTGTATCTGAAGGTGGAGATTGCAGGATGTGATCTTTAGCGCTCAGCGAAGATCGTAGGTTCTTCATTTCCCACCATTTCCCTAAAAAACTCCTTGTGTCAGTCTCAGGGCTGAGTTACCTCCAGTGTCAACACCAGGTACTTGGCAGTAGGTACGACGTTAGCGGGGCTGCGTTAGCTCGTATTATGGTTAATGCTGGGGTCAGATGCAAATTAATTGAGGTGCAGGAAGGAAATGAGGGAGAATTGCTTTTTTTTTTGATAGTCATGTGCCTTATCTATTTGTGCAGAATTTATTCAAACTCCGAGTCAGCTCAGTGATCATGGGGCATCAGAAATAACTCCAGCCATGGCGGAAAACTTGTGAGCGAACACAGACAGGAGTGCAAACTGACCAAAACAGGTCAAACCCAAATTAATTATACGTTGCTTGTGTCGTGGATGGAACAAAACCCGTGCATTGTTGTTCATGGATGAGGTTTGTGGGATCACCGGGTCAGTGATGGGCTCGAGTTCGCGGGAGCAGTCATGGTAGGAACGTTGTTCCAGATCCCCTCTGGGTATGTATATGTTTATATATACATCTACTGGGTTTACGCTGGGTTTAGGTCTAGAAGTTGAGTATGTTCAAAGCCTAGTTGCAAAGAAAATAGGGAGTGCCTGAAAACGTTAACGTGTGGCAACGTTTAATGGTTTATTTGGCCACTCCAGGTCTCCGTGTGCTGGCTGAGCTCTGCGAGCAAAACTGGAGCAAAATAGAAGGTGGCTGGTGCAATTAAAAGCAGGATAGGAAGAGGGGCTCACGTGGTGACACAGCGTGGCCGAGCGCTGTGAATTAAGGACATTTAGATGTTTGGCTTTGTATGATTTAGCTTAAACAAACAAACAGCACATTAATCTCATTACTCTAGCAAATGAAATAAACCTTTAAGGCACTTAAAGCGCGCTGATGTTAGTTAGCCGTCAGAGCGACGGGACCCGTTTCCAGCCAGCGCCTCACGTTACCCGCGCGTGCGAATGCTCGCGGTGCGGGGAGTTACGCCGGGGGTGGCGGCGGGGCTGGCGTGGCTGGGTGTGGATTTACTGGGAATTGCGGATGCGCTGGGAATTGCATTGGCCTGGCTGGGGAGAACCAGGGGCACAAAGGACGATAAATTTTTTGCTGCTGAGTGCTGGGCACGGTTGGCACTGGACATCCATATCTCTGCATTAGCTCTTTATCTTTCCTCTATAAAGATGTGGCTGCAAAGGTCCTTGTGGGGACTGCAATAAAAACCCTTAAAAATGTCATGAAAAGCGATGTGTTCCTACATACCGTGTCCTTACATCGCTCTGGTAGTGTAATGGATGTGACAAATGGAAGCCCAGAGAGGTTGGTGATTTTTTTTTTAGTATCCTGTGCAGTGCACTTACTTTAGAGGAAAACATAAGAATTTTATTAACTTTGATGTGTTGAGCTAGCCCAAGAATTTTCTGTTGTCTTCCAGTTCCGTTTATTTGGGCTTTGGTTAGGCAGAGAAACAAGTGAATGAAGTGTCATGTTTATAAAATCAAGAATACCTAGCTATTTTCATACAAATCTCTTAATAGAGATTAAACACAAAATAAAGCAGAATGCATGACAGTGATATTCCCATAAGCAATATTGTAACTTGTGTGCGGTGTAATTATATTTTGTACACTTGCCAATTAAGCAGTTACACTTTAGAGAAAAATTACTTTCAAGAGGTGGAGGAAAAGTATCACAGTAAATCAAATAAAATATACACGTGTTAGAGGGTTTTGTGTATGCAGCTGAAATTTTAAAATTTCCTGCTGTGTTCAGGTTGCAGTGTGCATAGTGATGCTCTGTATCCTGTAGCTTTTGTTGAGACTGGAAAGTAGCAGACAGAGAGGAAAAAAAAGTGTAAAATATAAGAAGTATATTGCTCCCTGGGATGGCTGTATGCCATGTGATGCTGAGGTGCTCAGGCAGTCCTGCTCTGCATCCTCGCTCCTGCAGAGCTCCTGCCCCATCACCCTGCCCCGTTGTCAGAGAAGGTGTGGGTACCAGCCGGCCCAAGGCGGCCGCCCCGCAGCTCACAGCAGGGTCAGGCTGCTTTTCTGCTGCTTTCAAACAGTTTTCATGGAATCATAGAATGGGTTGGATTGGAAGGGACCTTAAAGCCTATCCAGTCCAACCCCCTGCCCTGGGCAGGGACACCTCCAACCAAAAGAGGTTGCTCAAAGCCCCGTCCAACCTGGCCTTGAGCACTTCCAGTGATGGAGCATCCACAGCTTCCTTTACTCTTGCCATTCTCAGGGCAGTCGTCCTTTCACCCCTCCACCCGCTGCGGTAGCCCACTGCACGATGGCCATGGGACCGCGCTGAGCCTTATTAGTGATTAAAAACCCCCAAACGAACCTCCTCCCAAGAATTTATTACTTTCTTCTCTTCACCTTCACTGACAGCGATGGCACCTGCAGTGTGGGGAGTATGAAATGTCCTCATTTGGCTAAAAAACTGATGTTTGCCTGTAATTTCAGTGATCGTTGGGTATCTCGGACACCTTCAGAGGTTCGACCTGCTGTGAGGAGTTGTGCAGAGCGGTTCTCTTCCACCTAAAAGAAAACATCTTACTTCCCTCCAGTTGTAAATGTGGTGGGATAGGCACCCGATACCCAGCGTTGCGCCGGGTGGGTGATGCCACCTCCGTGCGCTACAAGCCAAGACCGGAGTGCCTGAAATAACTTGTGTGGAACTGCGACCAGAAACGCCAGGTTTCCAGCACGTGGCCAGGCTGGGCTTGCTGGGAGTTATGGGGAACTCCGTAAAGCCATAAGGAAGTTAGTGCTGTCATTTGCTGAACAGGCACAGTGTGGGGTCAATATCTGGTTAATTCTCTTTCCTGAGGTGCAAGGGAATTTAAGTTGCTGATGGAAGAGAGAAAAGATTTTTAAATTATATTGTGAGGTCTTTATTTGAGGATTTCAAAGCACTTTGCAGAGCAGAAGGGGGTTGGATGAGCTGGCCAAGCCCGTGCTGTGTGTCCGAAACGGGGAGCGGGGAGCTTGGTGGCTCCTGCTCCCCCTCAGCTGTGGGACACCTTGCTCATACAGGATCTCTTCTGTTTTTTTCCCCTCTAAATCACTAAATACTTGTTTTTGTCAGTAACCCACAGTGCGACTTTAAAAATCATTTTCTGCTGTACAGAATTAGGAAGATCTCACTTTAAATGTGTCAAACAACTACACTGAAGTGAAAAACCAACCCTCAGAAAACTCAGGAGGAGGTCAACTGGGAAAAAAGTGCTGCAGAAAACTTTTCCTTGTGCCGTGGCCAATGGCCTGGTGGCCATCCTTGCCTCGCCGTAAGCCCAGGGCCACGTCTGGCACCGGGACCTGGCTGCTGTGCCGGGCTCCTCGCTCCGGCGCGTGGCTGCCGTTTGATTCAGAAATGGTGATTCCTCAAATCGTGGTGGTCGTGGGTGTTGTCTCCGCAGTGTAATGAATTGCTGGTGGTCCTTGTTGAAGGATGCATCATCCTCGCTGAAGGATACATCAGCATTTTCAGCATAATCCCCTTTTCTTGTAAGGGTTTAATGAGCCCAGAGCGTAGTCTCCTGTGGTGTGCGTCTTTCCCAACACTGGCTAATTTAAAAAAAAAAAAAAGAGCTTTCAGGTAGTTCTGACATCCTTAAGAGGGAATCCATGTGAACCAGGTGTTTGCTTTTGAGGTGTGGTTGCATTTGTGAGGCACCGGGCTGGCAGGGGTCGGCGGTGCCGGACACGCTGGCCTTACGCACCTGCGGCCTTGGAAATAAAATGTTTGTGGTCTGAACTGCGGGGGTTTTAAATTGGAGTGTGCCTGGCGTGGTTTGTTGTTTCAGCATCACAAATCTGCGTGCTTTCAAAGACTTACAGAAGGTGTTTGTGTGTAAAAGCCTGTGATGAGAGTTTAGTTTGAAGATGACAAAATAAAACAGTAAAATAAAAAAAAACCTTAAAATGTAAGTGTGATGCAGAGTAGGGTTACCGGCTGCCCTCCCTCGCCGTTTTTCTGGACCCTGGCTTGCGGCATCTCCGTCCCGTGCAGGTGGTGCCAGCGTCTCCCCTTCCAGCTCTGCTCCGGGAGGATGAGGACGCTCTTGGTCTCCGCGGCCGGCGTGAGTCTCTCACCTTTTCGCTTCTGACGCCGTCCCTTTGCTTCACCGCGCAGTACAAAGTGCTGAATGCAAATTGATGACTGCAGAGTTGTGTTTTATTTTGGTTTTGGTTTTTTTTCTCCCCTCAAGCCCTGTGCATTTGGGTTCTTCAGGAGGCTGGCAGCTGAGGCCAGTTTATTTCTGTCGGTTTATTTTTAGCCTGATGCTTCTGGCCCCGCTGTTGACGCTGGCCGTTGCTTTGCAATCCGATGGTGTGGAGTGGTGTAACGTGGAGTCCGTGCCTGCGCGCGGGTTTGTTTCCGCGGGGTGTTTGCCTCCCTCGTCCCCGGCGTGCCCGTGTCGGTGGGTATGAGCAGCCAGCTCCTTCCATCCGCGCAGCGTGCAGACGGCATTGGGAAGCGATGAGGGCTGAAGGGGTGGGAAGGGACCCTTAAAGGCCATCCAGTCCAACCCCCCTGCAAGGAGCAGGGACATCTTCACTGATGATTTTTTGAAATTTTTGCAACATTGAAGAATTGCCTTGTCATACCTTGGGTTTATCCGTGCCTCGTAACCTTTCCTCTTCTCCCTCCCGCCGACCCAAGCCTTTCTGCTAATTTTAATCTGAGAAGAAATAAGCAAAGGTATGCTTTGAGTATAAGGAGATGATTATCACAATGGAATAATTACATTTTGGTACTTGATTTGATTTGTTAGCTGGAAGATTAGTCTGCAAGCAGAGAGGAAAATGAATGCATTGTTGACTGCAGGAAGTTATTTATGAGTTTTTCTTATGTTTAAAGGAATTCCCCCTGTGACTTAAGTAGCAGTACAATTTATGGCCTTTCATGTTGGATAGCTGAATAAATAAATAGAATCAAGACAGGAAGAATAAAAAGGAATGGTCCCAGGTTTTGTGGGTGTAAAGTTTCTGTTGTGGAATGCAGGAAGCGACGGCTTTGGAACACCCAGCCGGACGGATCAACAAAAATAATGCACGCGTTGCCCTGGAAGAAGAACGTGATCCCAGTGTGTTTTGCATTAATTATGTTATGGCAGGAGAAACACTTACATACTCACATGCTCTGTGTGGGGTTTGTGTTATGTTTCTATAATTTTTCCGTAACTGTCTTCATGGAATATTCCTTCCATGACTGCTTCTCCTGTTCCTGCTTCCACAAATCAGGGAAATGGCATGATCAGGCAGGGAGAAAGGGTGTATGTGCTGGACATGTAGCACTGGGAGCTGCTGGTGCTATTTGGTGTGGTGGCACTGCGGCAGATGGAGGTGGGTCTGTAGGACATGGGCAAGGAGACACTCAAGAAGTGAAGGGGTGAGGTGAGGACAGGTTTGGGCAGGACCGACTCCTGCAGAGGGGACTTTGCAGCCATCATTGGAAAGCTCGTGTGTGGAAACTTCACTGAGAAGCCCATCTGAGTGGAGTTAGTGTGTCTTCTGCTGCTGTCATAGAGGACAGGAGGTTGGCATGGCCCTTCTGTGGGCCAGCCTCCTGAGATGAGTCCGTCTGCCTGGGTTGCTCAAGCAGAATCACGAAGTACCTGTCTCCCAGAAGCAGGCTCTTAGCACCAAGTGTGCGCTAGCACTTGACTATTAAATCTTGTCACTCCACACTCGGCGTTTTCATGTCGAGTCCTGGGTCAGCGGGGTGCAGTAAAGTGGAAATAAACGGCAAACCTCCTGCTCTGGCTCTGGCAAACGTCGGTGACGAGTGCGCTGATTCTGTCAGAGGAAATCAGGGATGCTCCTGCGCCTTGGAGCGGCGACGGGGGCCAGGCTCCGCTCTCTGCCGTGCTGCCGTAGCAATGCTGATTTACACCAGCTGGTGATGTGGTCCAGAATTGTATTTCAGAGTAGCTCAGGCATGGATCAGACTCGCTGCGTTTTGGGGGAAACCCGTTGGGCAGATTTCCTGTCTTTTCCAGGTGGCATGTCCTGGCATTGGCAGTGGCTGGGAAAAAAAATGCCAGCCAGAAAGCAGCCCAGTGACATCTCCCAAGGCTTCATTTCATGAGTATAACCTTCAGGGTTTGAAGGTATTCTCAGGGGAGAGGCCTGCTTGCAACTACTGTGTATACAGGGTTTGGTTGTTGGTTCCTTCACTCTTTCTTTGGAAAGGCAGGAAGGGAAAGGAGTCCTGCCTGAAGTCCAGACCACTCGTTTCTGTGGACAAAACCTGTAAGAAGACCTTACAGAGGCTTGGAAAGTGCTATGGACTGACTGAAGTTGAGTTAAACATTAAGAAAACTTAACTTTTGTGCTCCCCAGCACTGCAAACCAAAGGGACAGGTGGGACTGGACTTGCTTTTAAAATAGAGGGAGACAGATTCAGATTAGGTATTAGGAAAAAAATATTTTACACTGGGGGTGGTGGAACACTGGCCCAGGTTGCCCAGAGAGGTGGTGGATGCCCCATCCCTGGAAACATTCAGGGCCAGGTTGGACGGGGCTCTGAGCAACCTGATCTGGTTGGAGATGTCCCTGCTTCTTGCAGGGGGGTTGGACTGGGTGGGCTTTGAAGTTCCCTTCCAACCCAAACCATTCTATGATTCTATGATCCTGTATTTGTCGTTCCAAAGGGGGTCTTTGAGAGACTCCAGAAATCTTGGATACCCTTTGCAACGGGTTGTGGGAGGAAGGGTAGGGGACTGGGGACAGTCACTTCATTGTCTTTCACAAGCTGAACCCATCTGGTGCGTGTTTTCCATGGTGTATGGGCACACATGTGATCACCTTGGGGAGAGCGTTGCTTGTCATGACAGTGGTGGGAGGTTGGGTGTTGAAGCCCAAAGCAAAGTTCCTCTCCGTCCTCTGTCCTTCACTACATTGAATTTGTTTATGGCACGATGATGAAAGTCACGCGTGAATCCTCCAACAAAATGCTGATTGTGGTCCTGGCTATTTTCAGGCAAGCTTGTTTTGGATGCTTTCTGCGGTGTGATCGGCACAGAGTGCTGCCAGCGGGCTGCGTTGTGTCCCCGTTGCCTGGCGCTGACATGCATTCTGCATTGCTAGGAGTCCCGTTAGTAATTTTCTGTTTTTTAGATACTGAGTGTGAACTTAAGTAAGCCGGAGTCGGTGGTGATGGTGATTTATGTTACGATGGCCGTGCTGTAATCTGGTGTGTTATGCACCAGAAAGTTGAGAGCATTAGGATAAAGTCTTCCAATAACACGCAACAAATTCTCATCGTCAAGGAGCAACCGTTGTATAGGTTGTGTTGAGTAATTACAGAGTTGTTGTGGTTTTGTTTAGTGAGGGGGGGCCTAAGGTGGCAGCTTCTGTAGGAAACTGCTAGAAGTCGCTCCCCTTTGTTCAGTGGACTCGGCCGGGCCTAGGGCGGACCCACTGCTGGCCAAGGCTGAGCCAATTGGTAGCAGAATGTCCCATGATAACGCCTCTGCGATAACGTATTTAAGAAGGAGAAAACAAGAAAAAAAAAGAGAGAAGACAAGATGTGAAGAAGCTGAGCGGGGGCAGAGGCGCAGAGGGGGAGGCGCAGGCTTCGTGGGCCTTGCAGGCCTCACCCTCTGGCCTCTCGCCAGGCGGCCGACTGGGCCCAACTCGGCCCGGCCCGGCTGCATGAAGTGGAGAGGAGATGAGATGGGTGATGTGAAAAATTATCCTGCTAGTTTTAGTAGCAATAGTAATTTAGTAATAAATGAATAGTTTTCCCAAGTCGAGTCTGTTTTTGCCCATGATGGTAACTTTAAGGATTTCTCCCTGTCCTTATCTCAAACCTCGAGCCGTTTTTCTTCTATTATCTCCCCCTGTTCTCTCGGAGGATGGGGGGAGTGAGAGAGAGACTGCGTAGTCTGGTCCCGATCCGAGCTGAACTACGACAAGAGTACAAGGAAGATTTGATATAGGAATTGTAGCTTAATCTCCTGCACTTCATTACATTTTCCCTGTGGTGGTAGCGAGGAATGGGAGGTATATTTTATTTTCCAATTTGAGTCTGCTTGCTCAGGGTGGCCTTGCTCTTAATGTTGCTTCACGGGGGAGAATTTACAGCGGGGATTTCCATTAATGCTAATGAGAGTTATGCCCATGCACTTCACTGGCCTGGCGATGGAGGAGGAGAAAGAATAATTAAATTCTTTGTCTTCTAAAAATATTAAATGACCCTAAAATGTCTGGTGTGTCGGTGGGAAGTAAGTGAGAATGGGAGCTGCCATCGTTGCTGCACTTGACCATTCACCAGTAGCTGAAAGCATTTTCCTCTCTCCCTCTTCTCTGTTACTTAAAAGAAAAGGGAAAGGGAAAAAAAAAAATCCTGAAATGCATTCTAACTGTGGAGAATAATAAATAATCTAAGGATAGATATTGTGATTATAAAACAAAACATAGAGGTTGCTAAGCTGGAGTTGTCTGAAATGAGTTGCAGTAGGTTTTCGTTACGCTCGTGATGAATGCACTCTTCCATTTAGAGCCATTAGGTCTAGCGCCGCGCTTGATTTAAAGTAAGTGCAGTTCATATTTTTGGTTATAAATTTCAGGCCTGCTGGTAAGAAATCATCAAAAAGTACAATTCTTCATGTAAAGCAACCACAAATTCGTGTTAGTCCCCGTAGGAAACAAGAGGCAGGTTCTCCTCCCGCAGCTGGGTTTGGCTGGTTGGGAAGGGCTGGTTGCGCGTCGGGGAGTTACAGCGCGCGCGCGCGGTGTTAATGGGAGCTGTTGTGACACGTCTTTTGTAGGGGAGTCTGTCGAGAGGGAGTGAGGAAAGGGCTATACTTAATCAGTATAAATGTCAGGAGCATATTTTAATAAATTCTTGATTTTGCTTGGACTGTTTGCAATTGCATATTTAAAAGGAATCTGCCATCCCCTTTGGAAGGTATGTGACATTTAAAAGATCTGTAAAGAAGATTGGTTTGACAGCTTCAAATTACATTTGAAAGAGTTTTTTCCTTTCAAAACAGAAAATGAATACTTCCTATTCTAAATGTCACCGCAAAGACGTAAACATGTTTAATCAAATTATATATTTAATTTATGTAAAATGTAATTTTTTATTCATGCAAGAGACTCACTTGTTACATTTTTACCATCTCCGAAGCTTCGTAAAGTTGGTGAACTGCTGAATCTCTTGAATAAATCACTGCTCCGTGGTTTTTCAGATTCTTTCAAAATAGCCATCGGCTTGTTGTTGGATCTCCCCACTTCCAGGTGTTTGTATTTCACCTCAGGCTGCCGTGCCACCTTCATTAGCAGAGCTGAGAAGTTGTATGGGTCTTCCCATGGAGGAGCCAGGGTGGATGGGTGGTTCTGGAGGATCTCTGGGGCTTGTGGAGTCACAGCTGAGCACCAAGGTGGTCACTTGTCCTCTGCACCATCACAAGAGGGTGAGGGCTGTTGACCATCAGCTTGCATCCTCTTGGGCATTCATTTCGTGGTGAACCAAAGCCTCCATGATGTAGCTGCTGAGCCAAAACTGTGAGACCTGTCCTAGGAGGACAGGAAGAGCTGTTGGATTTGGTGTTCTGGACTCCAGCTTTCGTGACATGTGTAAAGGCCAGATGTCTGAAATAGCCCAGCAGGTCCCCACAAGATAAGGAGCTTTGGCTCCTGGCATGGTTGTCGGCCGTTCTGTGCTGCCGTGGACGAGGTCACTGAAGCAGCTACCTGCTCATTTCTGCCTCTGCCAGCAAAACCTCACGGGCTGGAGCCGCCGGCAGCCACGCCAGCAGCCCAGCACTGGCTGCCTTCAAGGATGGGCTGCTTTTCAAGAAAGGAGATTGAGCAGTAATCCCGGCCGAGTCCCAAGAGCAGAAGCCTGCTTTAAGCAGACATGTGTCATCAGGTGGTGTCACCCGGCTCAAGATAGATGGGCGTCATTTCTCAAGAAAGCTTGGGCTTTCTTCCTTCTTGAGAGGAAGCAACAGGAGAGGAATCAACATCAAAAAGGCAAAACCGGGGAATTCAGCTGTTTCGCCTTGTTTCTGTTTTTATGTCTGCAAACTTCATGTGTTTGCTGAGCAAATACAGATGCTAAACTCATGCTTGTCCTGGAAAAGGTCGGAACTGTTAGGTCGTACCTGCCCAGGGACGAATATAGTAGGGCTTGGCAAACCTTTGAGCATGCCCTGTTGTCTTGCATCCATGTTTCGGGATGACCAGGCAGGCTGTGGGTTAGCTTTAGGAGGCTGGAGGATGTTGTGCAAGTTCTAAAAGTCCTGGAGACTGCTCCGTGTAGATGTGGTGTCTGTGGTGGCTCTGACCACCAGACCTCCATTGTAGAGGAAGACTTTCTTGGTAAACCAAAAGATCCGGAAGAGTTTGGGTCTTTCAGCTCTCTTTTTGCTATCAGTGAAGAGTGGTTGAGTGAATGAAGCAATATTGACAAAGCTGTAATTTAGGTAATTAGCCAGCTGTCGTGTGTGTTGAAGAGGACAGGGAATATTTCTTCCCTGGCTTATCATTTCCTTAGAAAGGAAAATGTATCCAACTGCCGTCGCTAAAAGCGGATTCAACAAACGAGGGGAGACACGCATTTTTAGAGACCTCAACGGGAGCTCTTGAATGTTTTTCAAGCCCTCCTCCATCGCTTTACCTTCAGGGTTGGCCTGATGTTGACACAGTACAGGAGATAATAGAAGATTTTGTTTTGCACCTGGTAATGTAAAATTTCCTGATCCTCCTCTGGGATTTGAAAGCACCTCTCTTCAGGCTGAGGGACACCGAGTTCCTGTGTGGTGGGGTCAAAGCGTGGTCATTCAAAAGGGTTTGTCCTCCATCTCCATCCTTACGTTAGGCTGGACCAGAAACTCAGGCTGAGGAGAACATTCTGGATTCAGGGTATATTTTATATTTATATTTTATTTCTCAAAAAAAAAAGAAAAACCTTGAAAATATTCCCAGCAATACTTATAGTTCAAGCACAGTAGATTGGTGTGGAGATTTTGGAAGACAGAGAGTAGTGTACAGTAGAGATCTTCAGTGTGTTCCTCCCTTACGTTTCAGGGGAAATGCACAGTCTGGAGGTTTTTTATGACCCGTTTCAGTGTGAAATATGTTGCAACATTAAGTTGTATATTCCCATTGAAATATATGGCAGGAATAAAATTCCAGATAAAAGGTAACTGTTTGACATTCTGTATAGTTGTTGTCACGCTGTTAAAATAACACATTGACTACTAACTTGAGACGTGACGAAGATGAAGAGGAAGCTGCGTCAGCAGGATTTTCTGAGGGACCCTGTCATGCCGACATCCGGGCACTGCCTTCGCTCGCCGTCCCCTTTCTTCTGAACTGCAAACGCGGAGGTTGCCCTGAAATATTAACGTCCTGAGAACTTCATTTTCTAAGTAAAATAATCCACCCTGCCTCTTCCAAAAGAAAATATACTTGCGGTGCATTTCGGCAAAGCACAATGTTTAAAATTTGGTTTTACCCCACGTGTGCTCTGCTGTAGAGAGTTTAAGTCGAAAATTAGGAGAAGGTGGAGGCAAAGTGCGGTTAGTTGACCAAGCTAACGAGATTTCAGGAGATTGCAGTTCCACACCATACACTGGCCAAAGCCTTCATGTTGTGGGGTGTAGGACCATCTCAACGGAGTCGGTCAAAATTATTTTAAATCTTGCGTGATATATTTTACCCATGGGTCCTAACTGCTGTCTTTTAGGCTCTTGCTGACCCACTACCTACCATCCATGGGTTTTGTCCCCTGTCAGGAGGTCATCCTACCGTTGCTATACTCAATGCCAAACAACCAGCTGTGTGCAGAAATACGTATTTTTGCTATGGAGGAATATTTCACACATCTGGTTACAGGCTGTAACAACGTAGCTGAAGTCTGGTATGAACAGTAAGTCCAGCCATGCAAGAATTTTGCGGGCAACCTGTAGAGTAGGAAGTAGCTGAAGGCAAAGGCATCCAAAACAAGAGCAAAGCCAGCGTGGGTTTTATCAGCGGTTTGACACATTGCTGTGTGCGACAGGTCTTCAATGTGTAAACTGTCCCAGTGGAGGTGGAGGTTGTCCCCCAGAGCCACGACTCTGGACCGTGGGCACCTTTCCTGTTCGAGCTGCATGGAGCTTGTGGAGGTGCAGTCGTGAACCACAAACGTCTCCTGGAACCAGCAGACCAGGAGAAGCCGTTGGGGGCCCAGCTGTGTCTGGGTTGTTTAAGGTAGTGCCAGACAGCAATGGGAGAGCAGTCGTGCAGGATGGGAAGAGCGGACTTGACCTAACACATCCCTCTTTCCTCACCTTTTTCCCCAGCCAGGTTTATTTCATCTCATGGCTTGGACTATAAAGCCTTGTGAGACGTGGGAAAGAGGGAGATCTAGGTTTCTAGAGGGTTTTTTTTTGTGCTTGGAATGCACAGTGGTGGCTGAAGCTGTGCTTGTGGTTTCTCTAGTTAGTATGTGTGAACGTTTCTGAACCACTAAGGATGCTGTGTAAAAGCTGAGGTTTCTGCTGAAGGTGATGCTCTCGTCTGGACCCTGCTCTTGTGGCTGCTGATGCTCCTGCTCAGCTGGAGGTCACCATGGCCACAGCTGACACACGGATTTCGGGAGTGCTCCTCCTCCACTCCGGTGCAAAGTGTGCCATGGAAGGGGTGGCGAGGACCGTACCTAGGGCAAACCTGGTGAGACAGCTCAGGAGGCACCACCAAACCCTTGCTGCTAACTCTGCCGTGGCAGCAGTGAGCTTGTAGATCACCACTGCTATTTCCAAGATGACTGTATTTTTAAAGTATTATTTAAAAACTAGTACTCGGGGAGTGACTGGGTAGGTAGTGGTGTGTTGCCCAGCAGAAGTGCTCCCTGCCTTACCGCTGTCTTTCTGATACTTCAGAATTTCATTTCTGGTGGTGGCAGGACACAACCCTTAGCTGCACCAGCGTAATTGTTTGGGCAACTTTTGATGCTCTTTCCTTCCGGCGGTCTGTGCGGTAAAGCATCCTGCTGTGCTTTTCCTCCTGTGTGCTCGTCCTCTCACTGCCCGTTTCTGCTGATTTTAGGAGGTGGTGGGTCAAGTCCAACGTCGTGGTGTTCCTGCCCAGACTCTCCTGTAAATACGAGCTGTTATTCAAAGATCCTGGAGATAACAGTTGTAGCAATCTAACAGCAAAATGGAATAGCCTGGTGGTAAATTAGTTTTTTAGTCAAAATAGAAAGAAAAAATGTTCATTTTTGCATTGTGATCGATAAACTTGTTTTTTTACACAATGTGCTTTATTTTTTCACTTTTCGTACACGCGTTTTCCTCCCTTTTTATAGCTTTACTTGTGCGCAACTTGAAACCAGCCAGTTTGAAATGTTCTGATCTCCAATTTTCCATAAACATTCCCGCCTGTACCGAGACCGCTGCGCACCGAGTTTATGAAAACAATCCCCTCTCAGCAAAGATTTTTCTAATTCCCTGAAAATAAGGAGAGAAATTTGTAATGGAGTGTTGATAGGACCTTTAGTGTGATGTTGTGAGTGTGGTTATCTACCGACATGGTAAGAATTACTTCCCAAGCATTTTGCTGAATAAAGGATAATTTTACACTCGTATTATTGTTTCTGTAACTTAGTTTCTCATAAAACATCCTTTTAAATACGCAAATAGTTCTGCTGTGACAACGTACGCTTCCCAATTTCCAAATACCTCTTTTGATATGAAGAATTACTGCAGAAGAATTGATTCTGCCCAAATGTCATCTACTGGGCAGGTTTAATTGGGCAGGCTCTGCCATGTTAAGCAGTGTTTAGTTGAGACCAGGAGGAACTAAAACCTCGTGTGGCCGTTGATCCCAGCATGAGAATAAAAGCAGTCTTGGTGGTGTGATGTTCCTTGGTGGATCCTTCTCTGCCAAGACCCACAGCACCAGGGAAGGGAAGACGCCAGCCCCAACGCCTAGGCTTACAGCCGTGCAGATCACTGAAAAATAAGATCATGTCCTCAGGTGCTGCCGTTGCAGAAGCGCTGTTTTTCAGGCTGCTGGTGAGGTAAATAATAATAAAATCTGGACTGTGTCCTGGGTTATCCTTAGGAATCAGCTGTGGATTTACACCAAAGTCCTTGGTGGCTTCCAGATATTTTCTTGTGCTGGAGTTTCCTCTTTCTCCTGTTTTCTTTTTTTTTTTTTTTATTCCCTAACAGTTTATTAATGAGATTTATTGTCCCTTTGAAATGTTCAGTGTCATGCGGGCAGTGAGCAGCATGTCCGAGCACCAAGACCGTCTCTAGAGGCTGCTGGCACTCCCATCACCTGTGACGTGTGGCTGGGTGCAGGAGCGTGCAGGGGGTCTGAAAATACTCGGAGTGGCCCTGACAGTTATGGGCTCATGTTTAGGGGCCATGTAAGTGATGAAATCCTGAGCGTCCTGGTA
The DNA here is from genome assembly GCA_011801015.1 of Ardeotis arabs. Taxonomy (NCBI): domain Eukaryota; kingdom Metazoa; phylum Chordata; class Aves; order Otidiformes; family Otididae; genus Ardeotis; species Ardeotis arabs. The sequence goes on from JAAGAY010145050.1 coordinate 22,410, forward strand.
AACCAGTGGGTGATGGGCCCACGAGAGAGCTGGGCTGCAGACTGTGTGGTGCTGATCTCACCGCAGGGTTGGCGGAGGTGCTCTTGGTCCTTCTCTTACCAAGAGCCTTCATGGCACCGGTGTTTCAGGAACTTGAACTTCTTTGGCAGTCCCCATGGACAGAAATCCTAAATTCACCCAGCTGCAATCTTTACACCGTTCCCACCTCCCTAGAGTTACCTTCAGAAGACTTTGACCGAGTCTTACTGGAACGGGACCATGGCTTGGTCAGCTCAGCATCTCTTCAGTCTGCTTTCAACAGCACTTTAAAAATGTTGATTGAAAACAGCGTCTGTGCGCATCTCATCCCAGGCTCTGCTTCTGTGCTCCTGGGTGCTCCAAATTACTGTTCCCATCTCTTGGGGCTTCTGGTTGTAGGGGGATGCTGGAAGAGAACGCGCTTAGAGAAACTTTCTGGTAATACAGCTCGTAATCATGGGCAAAGATGGAACCGGGACCTCTGGATTGGGAGGTGTGAGTTGCTGCTGCGGTGCTAAAGTCATTCTGTTTCCATAGCTTCCAGGATTATTTTGTAGCTGTACTCCAGGAAAGGTAGGCTGATGCTTTTGGTTCCGAAACACGTGACCCTTGGCAAAGGATACCTCAAAATTACTTACCTTGCTTCACCTCTCCAGCAGATAGCTCCTTTGTCTAAGATTAATTTGAATACAGCTTTTAATAGGTATTTTTCTCATGACAAACAATTTTTTTGGCAGTTCTGCCTCCTCAGTTTCCTTCTCCAGCATCCTCCATAGCTGCCAGGCTCGAGGTGCAGCCCAAGACCTGATATTTGGATGCCAAAATCCTTGCTTGCAGTATTTGAAGTATCCATGGTAAAGGACCCCCTGGAAAGAAAGGTTTGCGGCAGGAGCGGGGCGAGATCGGCAGCGACGGTATCGCAGGCTGCGCAGCGCCGCTGTAATGTCGTGTGAAGTACTGTACCCTCGCATTATGTTTTCGGAAAAAAAAGGGTTGTAGCAAAGTGACATTTCCCTCTTGGTGTTCAGCTAGTTCCTTCTGTACGCCATGACGGACCGTGGGTAGCGCTGCGGAGGAAGCAGGGTAGGAAAATAATAATAATAATGGAAAATATGGGTTGGAAAAAAAGGAGAAAAGTGCAGGCTGGCATTTAGGGGGAAGAGGAGTAGTTGATAAGATTACACCAGACCCATCCATCAAAAGAAGAGCTCTTGGGCCAGGGTTCCCGTCTGCAGTGCCCAGCCCAAGATGCTGCTCGCATCCCTGACCGGGTGGATTTTCCCAGCCCGTCTGAACTCGCAGGGTATCGCCCGAATTCAGGGGGGCTGCAGGGAGGATGGAGGTAGATGTGCCACCTGTGCCAGGTGGGAATGGACTGTGCTTCTCCGCGTCACGCTGCGCCCTCCCAATGCACGTGAGTGCTGCTAAATGCATCCCCTCGCTTCATATTGCGTTTGCAGAGAAAGTCCAATTTTATTGAACATTAGGATTGAATTCTTAACTGACTAATCAATTTTAGTAGTAAGTTAAAATGCCTGGTATTAATGGCCAACCGCAGCCATTCATCAGGGTTACAGTGGATTAACGCGTGTCAGCGTTTCTGCTAATGGCACCTCCGTACCCTGGGCTTTCGGACGACACTCGCGCTTCCATACTCTTCTAAACATCTCTAACACGCCGCCTTTGCGCCTCTGGGATATTTTCTCCCTTCTTGACCTCTTGGGAAACGCACACCTAACCAACATGGGTGTCGGGCTTTTTTGCGCACTGGGTTTCTTGTCGAAAGAGATGGAAAAGGTTCATTTGTTCAACTGTTTGACTGTTTAATTTGATCTGGTATGTGAGTAAAGCAAGACAAATAGAGTGGGTGTAATGAAACTATTTAACAATCTCTGGCAGCGCCGGAGAGCGTAAGGCATTAGAAAAATACAATTCAAGGAGTTTGAGTGAACGTAAATAAGAAACGCGCTTCAGGATTCACTTACCAAATTCATTTGGCTTTTAGTGTTTTATCACGGTAAGCGGTTTTTTTAAGCTAGTCAAGCAAAATTTTTTGTCCAACACCACTGAAAATAGAAACAGGCCTTAAATCTTCGTCCATTTTATTTGGATATTTTTCAATTTGAAGCTGGAATTTCCTAAAATCTTTTCAGTTTGCAGTCTTCAATTAGCTGATTACTATAGATTACTTTGGATACCTCATCAAGCTGTCTAATAGCTGGATCATATTGATTGTCCTTCAATTAATCGTGTCCCCTATTTTCATTTATCAAAACCAAAATACATGTAATTAACTCTGAAGTGATATAGTTCACCGTAAAGTGATTTTTCTACTGCTGTAGCGATAACTCGGTAGATTATACTAATAGAAAATGCAAGTTGAAATTAAATTAATGGTATCGTCTACATCACAGAAGAATAATTTAAAAAAACTAAAAGTGAGTGACCATAGCAGGAACCCTTTGTAAAAGCAGGTGTTTGTGTCTGTTTTTTTATTTGTATCTTGAGGACTTGTCATCCTTGAGCTTTTGAACCATTGCCATCAAGATGCAAGAAATGCCCCAAATTTCTTACCGGGGGGGCGAGGGGACTGAGGGGGCGCAGCGTGGGTAATCGCAGGGTTGGTTTTTTTTCCATCAGTTGGCCAGTTTATGAAAAAAAACTCTATTAGATGACATTGTTTAGCTTTAAAAGCAACTTTATTAATTTGAATGTAATCTCTCCTTCCCCCAACGTGTTGAAATTGGCTCAATGTGCTTCATTCCATGACAGGCTGACTTGTAATAAATAATATACAATATCCCTAAACCAGCTTGCTTCCATTGGCATAACGTTTATGAACAGCGAGTTTCCAAATTGCTCATCGTGGTGGAGACTTTAAGCTGCAATTTTATTCATAAACACAACTGTGTGTAAACTGGGGGAGAGCAGAGCGTCTGTGTACGTCCTCATTCACGCTTCCAGCCAACGTGGACTTGTTCTGTAAGTGCAGGCATTTTTGTAATGCATTGGCACTAATTATTGAGGAACTCGTATTATTATTATTTTTTTTCCCTTTAAACTTTATGGATGGGAATAGATTTGTTTCTGGAGCAGAGAAGTTCCCTAGGTTATCTTAGGACTTGTCACCGATCCTTTGATATCCCTCAGGACCTTACACTGGAAAATGTTTGAGTTATCTTGGTTATTTTTTTGGATAGCCAAAGTAAAGAGAAATATATTTATAAAGCGTTGCCCAGAATTTCCAGTATACTTCATTCGCATAATGCCTGTGATGATACAAATTAAAAATTACTATTTTCTTTGAGCTGATCCGGTTAATCCTCGGAGAAAAGGAGTTGGAGCTTTGTCAGTAGCGCTGCTTCGCCACCTCTTCGGCTTTCCTGCCTCAGGCACTTTGTTAGCAGCCATTAATATCTGCAACAGCAACCGATTATCTCGTCATTTTAACAAAGGTATCAGGAAAGAGAAAGTGCTTGTTGGTTCGATGGTGGTAAATAGATAGATCACAAGCAGAGAGCCTTTACTTTTATTATGCAAAATGATGAGTATGTAGCTGTTAATGGAATTTACTTTATACTGTGACAATTTATACTTCTGCGTGTCTGTGGAAGAGCTTTCCCACCAGGCTGTTTTGACAGCTCTCTGTAATAATATAGGAGAGTGATGTGTCTAACGAAGTCTCCGAGAAAAATATCTGGTTTGCATTTCAGAATGTGTCATTCAGTATGTTTTGCGGTAGGAGATAGCATGGGAGAGATGCCTTCCATCTCAGGCTGCCATCGTGGCCGTACCGCGCGTGCAGGGGCCACCGCCTCCGAGCGGGGTGGGAGAAGGCGAGCAGGGTCCAGCCTTTAGGGAAAACTCAGTGTTTTCTGAAGTCGTCGTCAGTGAAAAGACTGGCAATAGAATCTGCTCTGACAAAACTGATCCATGCGTGTGTATGAAATGATGACTGTTGGAAAAATTGGTAAATGATGTGTACGTATCAAAACCATGCCGTCAGAGCAGTAAGCGAAGTGTAATTGCTTGGGGTTCCCATATGGCTGGAGCTGGGAGCGGAGGAGGAGTGTGTCCATGCTGATGAGAGGTAGCTGTGCCTGCTGGTTCTCCATGACCTTCATGGAACCACAGAGATCTGGTTTCTGAGGTTTGGGACCAGAGGGAGAGGAATTCTCACCCTGTCCTCCCGTACCGCCGTAGCAGGGGTGTACGGCAGGCCATGGTCCTTGCTCCTTCTCAGCGAGGTGGCCATGGCCAACGGGAACTGCGTGAAGAACTGTCCTCCCTGGTTTTGGGCTGCCCAGCGGGGAGGTGCCTGGAGACCTTCTGGAGGTGATGGTGGAGCACATGCAGCCCCCCACCGCTCCTCAGGGCTTCCCTGACCTCTGACTCAGAGAGGGCTTTTGGGGTGCAGGACGCTTCGTTACGCATTAATTAGTTTCATTAACTCCCCTCCGCGTTGGCAGGGCCATGTTTACTGGGAGAGGAGGCCATTCCCGCAGCACTGGGATCTCCCGCTGGCTCTTCCCACCCACGGTGCCGGCACGGACCAGGGCAGCGCGGGAGCTGCGTTCAGCCAGGAATGCGGCCGAGTTGAAGTGTTAAGTTGGGCTTTGTTGTTGTTTGTCTCTTCCTTTTCCTCAGCCGGCTTTTCTTCTCCGCTAATCCTCAGAAGCAGCCCAAGAAATGACATTTATGCATATTTCATAATGTGATTTCTGTAGGCACACAGAGCAAACAAATCAATTTCTCAGCAGCACGCTGTTTAAAAGAAACAGCAACAACCTGTGGGATAAGTTGCAGAAGCTGTTAAAATTAATTATAAATGGCAGAAGATATAGCATTTGGGGGAAAAAGTGCTAATGTGTGAAGAATAATAAACATTCAGTAGATGAAAAGGAACCCTCTGTCATCTGATTATTTAAACTTCGTATATTTATAAATATCATAACGTGTTAAAACAATGTACCGCTCGCTACAAACAGCGCATTACCATTTTATTCTGGAATCGCAACAGCCTAATCTCTCTCAAATATTAGCTTTCACCTTCCCAGGCTCGGGGTTTTTACTGCAGGTTCATTTCTGCGTGACTAGAAATGCACTGTAATATTTTTCCAAAAAAAAAAAAAAAATAGCAGGAGTCCATCAGTGGTGAGCGTTGATGGGGTTTGACTGCTCTATGGGATTAAGCTGCTCCGCAATAGATACGGTCTTGCTGAAATATCTTATTTTCATTGGGATGTTTGGGATTTACCCAACCTAAGTGAGTTTTTTTGTAATGCTACAGGCTTCAGCGAGAGTGGGGTGGGGTCTGTGCCTCTGGATGGCAGCGCTGGAATTTCTGTGCACGTAGCGCTCGGGTTTCCCAGAGTTCATGGCACTGTCGTTTTTACAGCTATTGAGAAATGTGATAAACTTTTCTCAGATTGCCTGTACAGTGAACAAGTTAGGTTGTCAGTCAGCAAAATATGTTGTAATTAGAAATAAATTGTTCTTTTCGTCCTCCTTTTGCAGATTAGGCAAATGGAAAATACTCGGAAGAGAGCGTGTTCCTGCTGGGGACATCTCGTGGTCCTGGGCTTGGGGGTGCTCAGGTGGGAGGCTGCTCCCGGCCGGCCAGAAACGCTGCTGGGTGGCCAGGAAAGGGCTGTGTGGGCAACGAAGGATGAGGAGCATCCCTCTGCCACCGAAGGGGCTCAGGGAGGTGGCCGGGATACGGAAACCTGCGGCAGAGTGGTACACTGAGCATCATGAAGCCAAAGGGCTTCATGGGTGGGTTTTGCCCCTGGTGAATTTGGCTGGGTTTTGCTGTTGGTTTTTGTGGCGCAGGGTTGGGTTTCCACCATGCCCACGAGCCTCCCCGTGGTTTTAGCAGCTGCTCATTGCAGTTATTTCAAAATCCGCCGGTTTTTAAATTTCTCCTTTCCCTTTTCCTGAAGGTGCTGACCTGATAACGCAGCGTCAAAACCGCTTGGTCCCCGTCACCCCGCGGCCTGTCCGATGCGATGTGACACTTCGTCCCTAACATATGTCACTCCGCGCTAGCGTGTTCTCGCTCCTCGACTGCTGACGGGAAACCTCCTCGTTTCCACGGGTGCCACCTCCGGAGCCCTGCTCCGACCTCGCGAGCATCGCGTGCCCGCCGTGTCCCCCCCAGCGCAGGGATGCCGCACCGGCAGCTCGGCGGGGAGCGTTTGCCAAAATCCACACTGGCTCGGCCTTTACGGCCATGACCTGGTCGGCGGCAGCACGGCTTTGTCCCGGCGCGGGAAGGGAGCCGAGGTTGGGGAGCGAGGCCGTTTCGGCTGAAAGGCTGTTAGATTCAGGTCACTGAGTTTGGGCTGCCGCGTTTTCTGACAAAGTCTAAAAAATGCAGATTTGTAGCAACCCTCTGTTAATGAATTCAGACTGCTTGAATTTCGCACCGAATAATGGCCAGAATTACCAGAGATAGTGACTTATGAGATGTGATTGAATATCATCCTTTTCTCCAGATTAAATAGATAAAATGATGTAATATCACATTATTTTTATTAGCAGGCTTTGATACAAAAATCTCCGCGGAGCTGAAGATTTCGTTATGATAAAACAAAGGTACTAGAATGACAAAAATATCCAATAAATTTTTAAAACGTAGTATCCCAGTTTAAATGCAATTTTGTGCATATGGTGAGTGAATGCAATACCTCTTTACCCTCAGGCCGCCCACTTTCATACATTAAAAATATTCTATTTAAATGCAGATTTTGATTTGCTGTCTGGCATGGCGTTCAAGGAGAGGAGACAGGAGAAAAGGAAGAGTGCATGCGCCTCTTAATTTAATTGCATGTTTCTTTTGACGCGCAAAGGTACAAGCAGTTGTTAGGTGTCAGGGCATGCATGTATGAAAAAAAAAAAGCAAGATTGAGTTCTGAAAATCTATAAAAGAGAAGATAATCTCACCCAAAGTGAGTCCAGTGAGATCTTAGGAGTGTAAATGTGTGTATCTGTGTGCGTGCGTGCTTCGTCACGCGTGTTATGGGCTCCCGCGTCCCTCGCGCCGGACGGCTGGTTCCCAGCACCGTAACCGTGTCAGCGCAGCCCTGCTGAAAATCAGATCTCGGTTGAAAATATCTGCCTGCTAAACCAGAAAGGTTATTTTTAGCCAAGATCGGTGCAGTAACCTGGTTTCTGGTCTGGGCCCGTGCGGGGTGCAGGCTGAGGGGCTCTCCCATGCCTGGGAGGTGTTGGGGTGCGTGCCCCTTGTTCTCTTCGCTTGGCATCATCCAAATGGATGTGGGTTTCTGGAATGAAAACCCAAATTCTTTTTTTTTTTTTTTTTTTTTTTTTAACTACCTTAGAAATTCTGGAGATTGACTGCATGGGGCAAAAATTATGGTAGTAAAATGCTTTGAACACCATGGAACTGATTTTGCCATTTGTGTAAAAACCAGGGAGGTTGCGTTTGGTGTTGGCACTCTTTGTCTTCATTTGTACGTTGTACGAGTGAAAGCCTGTTTTCAGAATTCAAGAATATTTGAATTTCAGTGCCCTGGAGCAAGTAGGTTGAGTAGTATCAGAGATTATCAGATTTAATTCATTTATTTTAAATGTAAATTGATTTGAAGCCACTGGGAGCCGTTAAAGCGTGCCGTCGTTGGCCTCCACTCTTCCCGTCTGTTATTTCTCCTGCTATCCACCTCTGTCCGTCCCTTCTCCCAGTCTTTTATCAGACTGGTTTGTTCCTCCTGTCTCAGAGACCTGAGTTTCGGTGCTCTGTGTGTTTCAGCGTCATGTATGGCGTGGTGCTGCTTGTCCTGACAAGCGTTGACCAGTTTGGCTTTGCCGGTGGCGTGCTGTGGCTGCATCCCAGTCATCATCTCCTGCAGCTTGAGGTTCTCCATGTCCAGCCAATATTTCTGCTTCTTGTTTGTAACACGTAGATGGGGATGGTTTAATTGGGATGTTAATGGTGATTATTCCTGTGGCCGAGCTGTGCTAGCTCCCTGTGCACAGCTTCTCAGCTCCTTCGACTTCGGTGCGAAATACTTGTTTTCGGGGGCTGCCTGATTCACCACGAGCAGCTTATAGTCTCCTGTAAATATAAATTCAGGGCTGTGCCAAAAAATGCCAAATGTGTATTTTTAAGTCTGTATATAAAATTATTTGATCTCTGAGAGCATCACATTTGCCAATTTTTCTCTCAGGCACAAAGATATTAAAATCATATTATGCACAATATGCGGTAGTAGAATTGAAATTGCAATGGAAAGCAATGTTATAATTTTTTCCCTTTAATTTTAGTCTCAAAGAATCTGTCCTTCTGAAGAAAAGGTTATTTGTCCAATATGCTGGAGAACAGCAAGATTAGGTAAGAGTTATCCTTGTGAAATGAGCTGCTAAGAGAAAGCAAGCCATGGAAACACTTGGGACTCTCAGCCCAGCTCGATTTCCCAGCACAAACACAAACTCTTTAATTTCTCAATCGTTGCCTGTATTGAGGTGGCAGGTGGGATTTGGGGGTGCAAGGGCCGTTCTTGCTCTTGGAGGCCGCACGGAAGATGCTCCACCTGGCACATCCGCTCCTCAGACTGGCACATAGAATCACAGATGGGTTTGGGTTGGAAGGGCCCTTCAAAGGCCATCCAGTCCAACCCCCCTGCAAGGAGCAGGGACATCTCCAACCGGATCAGGTTGCTCAGAGCCCCGTCCGACCTGGCCTGGAACGTTTCCAGGGATGGAACATCCACCACCTCTCTAGGCAATCTGGGCCAGTGCTCCACCACCCTCAGTTTAAAAAAATTTCCTGTGTCTAGCTTGAATCTCCCCTCTTTTAATTTGAAACTATTACCCTTCGTCCTGTCACAGCAGGCCCTACTGAAGAGTTTCTCCCTATCTTTCTTGTAGGCCCCCTTTAGGCACTGGAAGGCCGCTCTAAGGTCTCCCTGGAGCCTCCTCTTCTCCAGGCTGAACAGCCCCAACTCACATCCACTCCTCAGACCAACGGGGCGGCCTCGGGAGATATTTAAAATACACCTTTCCTTTTCAGAAGAAGTAAATCCCGATGTAGCGTTCTCCTCATTCGACGTTCAAAAATAAAAGCGTTTAGAAAGGGCCATAGCCTTAAAATAAATGTTAATAGGTGAATAATAAACAGCTGATTTAAACATCCAAGGAAGAGCTGATGATGGTACCTATCTCCTCAGCGCTTAACTTGAGACTCCTCCATTTCAGGCTGATAAGTTTCGCTGGGTTTCAGGTTATTTTTTATTCCAAACGTGGTGGGGGGAGGAAGAAAATCAGTGGAATTGGTTTACATATTGCCTTAACTACTCTCACAATAGTGAAAAGCTCTCATCAAGTATGTATCAGATTATTTTATTATGCCAGCATTAATATTGGAAGCACACACGTAATCTGGAGTCAGCAGGTTCATACACTACTATCTCATTAAATTTTCAGGCAAAAGCTGCAAAAATTAATTGGAGGCGTGTAATAGTTTGGAATGTGAGCTGGCTTATGGTAATATAAATTACGGGAGGAGAAGACAGTTTTATATACTGAGCGAGGGAAAACTGGTTTACTTTAATGAGAAGAGATAGAAACGTGGAGCTATTTTTTCATTACAGATGCACTCTAAACTGTTTGGACTTCCTTGATGAATAGAGTTAATTCTCCGCTACAGTTCCAATAATTCATGTTGCACAGTTTAATGACTTCTAGATAAAAACAGGATTGAAATGTTAATTTCTATGAAGAAATTGGAGCACTCTCATACATCACGCTTTTTTTCTATTAAACTACTAGTTAATTTCGCTAAACAAGTCTCTCAGAGATATTTCATGCTACATAGATTTTTGTATTTCTCACCTGCTTTATTTTGTTCCGCTGGCCATGAGCATTGGCTACCGCAGAGCGCCGCTGAGATGCAGAAAAATTTCTGTTGTACTTAACCTGCGGTTATAATAATTAAAAGATTTTGGTTTTTTTTTTTTTTTTTTTCCTCTGCAGCACACACGGTGGTGTTTAGGCCTTTTGGCGTTTTCTTCTGTGTTTCCAAGTGGGTGCTGGTGATCCATCTGGTGAGGGTTTTGGGTTCACGTGTTCACCACCCTGTTGAGGGATGGGTGAGGGAAGAGCTGGTTTTTTAGGAGTTTCTCTGCTACCTTGTGTTTGTTTCTGTTGTTTGATTTTTGTTGGCGTGGATAGGGGAGCCTTGCAGCAGCCTTGCTTTTCCCTTCCGTGCGGTGCCATACCGCTCGCCGCTGCGTGGGTTCGTTTTACCAGGTATTGCACACTTGCTCATCTATTCACCGTCCGTCAGTTTGGTACTTCCAGTTCTATATCTGTGGTTTCATGTTTGTGCACAATGTCTGCACGTGGAGACCCCACCATCCAACCTCAGCTAGCAGAAACCAGCATGGTCTCACCTTTCATGTGGGATCGCAGGGCTTGCTCACTTCATGTTTGCTGGGAGCCAAAGCCCAGACGTGCAAAACCACCAACCTGGTTGGAGGTCGAACCTTTCCTGTCCATACAGTGAGGTGATGGTGAGATGCTCGTTATTACTTTTTATTTATTTGTGTTTACTTCAATGCAAAGCTGTTCTGCTTTTCTTTCTGGGCATTTGGTGGGTGCTGAAGAACATTCCCCCATAGGCTGGTAAGACAAGGATGAGGGAGGTGCCAGGGCTGTCGCAGGAGTGCCAGGCTCCGCTGGCCTTCTTGCTTCAGGTGCTGCAGTCGCCTTCTTAGTAGAGTCCATAGGTGCACGTGTGTTGCAACAGATGATGTCATTTTGATGTTTCATGTTGGCTCTTCTTTGCTGAAGTGTCCCTTTCAGCTTCACTGGGACCCCGGGTACCATCAGGAGGACTCATGCCCATGGTGGAGACCTGGGGTGAGTGTGGGTGGTTACAGGGGCTCAGGTTCCCTGCAGGGTTGGGTGGGTCGTTGCCACCAGCGGTCCTGTCCCCACATCCTCTGGGGCTGGCGCTCCCTTTGCTTGTTAACCCATGCTTCTTGAGAACAGGTTTTCGCATTTTACGTTCGAATAAAGCTGGGTTTTGTGCGTGCAAGAGAAACTTTTAACCTTGCACTCTAGACGTATGGGGGGGTTTTGTGTGCGTGGAGGTGAAGAAAGCATCATCTGGGTGCAAACTCTTGCAAAGAGGTAAATTATCAAGAGGAGCTTGGCCGGTGAGTCAGTGGCTGTGGGGACAACCACCGTGGAGCAGCAGGTGACCTTTCCGTTGGGAGCGGGAGTGCTTGTACCAACTCACCTCTCCCACACCCTCCTGGTGTGACCATCTCCGAACCCCGGTGGGAAGCGACCTGTCTCAGCGTTTCGCCCAAAGAAGGAGGAATTTTGGGTCCTGGTGATATCAGCCAAGTGCCCATCCAGGTTGGAAGGCGAGGGTCTGGCCACCGGTGGGAGGGAGCTGTGTCCCTCAGCCTGGTTTCCCCCGTACGGTGCCTTGGGCTGTTTGTCCTGAAAGGCGCTTTTATCCAGCGCCCTTGTACCGTATTGTGTGGCCCCGGTGTCTGACACTGGATTAAACAAAGTGTCACGCGTGTGAGGTGTACGGTACAATTATTTTAACCCATTTTGCTTTCTAGTGTGGAAAATCTGCTTAAAATAGGACTTGCTGAAGTCATTGTACCATATACAAAGGGGTTATTAAAATGCACTCTAGAAATAGAAAATAGGATTAGAAGAGACACTTTGGCTTTGAGGCCTTCTCCAGCCGAAAGAAGGCCTCATGGCCAAAATGTCTCCTTTAATCTCGTTTTCTGTTTTCTGGTAGGAATTTCACTAACTCTCCTCTCCCCATCCCAGCCCCCTCCATCTCTTTCTGCCCGCATGCTGGTATCGCACCGCTGGGCTTTCTTCTCACAATTAGGGGCTCGTAAGACAAGAGGATAATTTTCTCCTGTCATAACGGCAAGGCCTTTTCTTTGTAGTCCAAAAAAATCCTCCCCAAAAACTCAAGGCCAGTTTCTATCAACCGATTTTGGGTTGTTTGTAGGGTGGCTCCCATCTACCAGGATTCTTTGCTCTTCATTCCTGGCGAAGGCTCGTTATGCTTGTCTGTCCTTGGTACAAAAACCATCTGGAAATCTTAATTATTTAATGTGAGATGCTGCATTTTCTGTCTCTGATGGTAATTCAATAGCAGACACCTGTGGTGTGGAAACCTATATATCTCTATATCTCTGTATCTATACGTCTATATATTAGTTAGAAATGCAAAAACTGCATGGTGCATCAACAGCTGAATGTTTTAAACATGTCCTGTGGTTTAAATTTGACCTTTCCTGGATAATATTGAACTGATACCTAATTGCTTCACAGCCTTCTAACATTTTGGTTCCTAAATGAAGTTTTTTTAATTTAACATGTGAAAATTTGTGCCTCAGATTAGGGGAAAAAAAACCCCAAATCTTGCTGTAACTCTTAATTACAGTTAATTACTGTATTTCTTAATTAGAGTGTTAATTTCCAACTATTTAACTTCAGTGAAACAAAGTGAGAAGAAGCAGTCCGCACAGAACCCGTCTAAAAGCAGCAGTCGTGCTGTTTTCATATTTTGGTGTTTTAAAGGAATCCTGAACACACTGAATTATTTCTGTAACGGGGAAGGACAGCAAACTTTGGCTGTAATTGCAGCAGGAAAATTCTAGGGGGAAAAAAATACTCTTTTTGAAAGGATTTGCATCCAGTTTGCAGGTTGGAGGAGGGAGAGAGGTGCTCAGAACTGTAAGCAGGGAAACGTTGGCGGAGGGTGAACTTGTAGCATCTCCTGTAGGTTCCTCACGAGTTGGAGTAGTAAATATTTGAAGAACTTGCCGGTGGCCAGATTTTTAAATGGGAAAACCTTTTGGGTGTTTACAGTTGGAGCCTCAAAATCCGTCTCGGTTAATAACGGCGTTGTGTACCCACCCAAGGTCCAGCCGCGGCAGCTGGGATTCCTCTGAAGATGCGTGCTTCAGAAATGCCACCTGCCCAGCCTCCCTAAGTCATGGCATCCCTGCTCCCCCGAGCGCCCTGACTCATGATTTTTATTTTTTCTTCCCAAAACAAAAGTAAGCGTTGAAAAAAAAATAATAATAATCCTGGGATGTTTACTTGCAATGCAATACCAACCGTGAGTGCATATCTGCTTCAGAAAGGCCAGTTCTCCCTCGGCGATGGATACAAATGGTCAGATTGAAAACTTATAACAAAAGGTTAATTTTTCTTCCTTGACGTCTTGCTGACTAAGTCAAACCCCGAACATGAGGTCGTTGGCTCTTTCCTACGTTTCCAGAGACGGCTTTATACACCCGGGATATCAGTTTTGTGTCTCTTGGCAACAGATCGGTTCTGGCACCCCGAGGACAGGGCGCCTTGGCATTCTTCAGCTGCCAAGAGACACAAAGCAGATTCTGGGGGTGTTTGATGCCTTGCTGAAAATACGTTAAAATACGTTTTGCGCGATAATCATGTGTTTTGAAAAATGAGCTTTTTTGGGGTTTTTTCCCCCAAGCCAGTTCTTCCCCTTCCCTGTGTTTTTAAGGCCTTGGCTCCCGCTGCCCTTTGCGGATGGACGCGTCTGTCTGGAACGCCACTCGCCCTCGCCCAGGGGTGATGCCTCTGTCGCAGAGCTCTTTTCTTTCCCTTTTCCCTCTGCGCAGAAGGAGAAAACTGCTAGAACCACAAGGTGAAAACATTTTTATTTTTTTCCTTCAGGGAAACTGTCCACCATGGAAATGGCAATCTAGCATTTTATTGAGGTGTTCTCCTCAAAAAAAAAGAAAAAAATATGTATAAAAAGAGATGATTTTTTCTATGATAGGGCTAATTATGATGTGTCTATTAGATGATCTTGGCAAAGTCTTAAGTGCCTTATGTGCACAACCAGGGCAAGTGCTGAAACCACGTAGAATAATTTATAATGCACGGCACAGCCAAAAATCTGCTGTCATTCAGTCGATGAATTAAAGAAGCATCATCCCACCCGGCTTTGAACCCCGTTTTGTTACCACAAGTTACTCATACAGCGATGAGGAAGGATGACAGCCAGGGAGGTGCTGCACAGGTATCTGCTTGGGGTGGGCGGCGTGGAGGTGCCCCTGGGGATTTCGGCAGTTTCTCTTGCCCGATAGCACTTGCCAAGCTATGGATGTGGGCGGAGGAGTCGTTATGACCAAGAGCAGATCCCCACTTTTGTTCGGGTCCTCGGGCTGTTGACTTCAGCAGGACCAGGCTGAGGTTCTGCCTGAGGGCACGGTGTGGAAGACCCAACTCGGAAGAGGTGGGTGCAGGAAAGGGGAGCTGGAGGGAAGGAGCAAAATGTGAAGTTCTGAGGTTTTGAATGCTGTGTGGATGTGCTTGAGGAAATTTTGGGGAAGAGCCAAGCAGCAAGGCGGAGGTTTGGGGTGGTTTGCACGTGAGTGGCTCTGCTTGGAGGGGCTTGGGCTGGGACAGCGGTGGCCGCTCTGCCTCTGCGACGGGCTGTGCGGAGCTGTTTGGGGCGTGTCTGATGATCGCCTGAGAGCTGTGCAAACGCGTCTCTGATTTATTCACAAAGGTAGGTTCTCATTTCCTCGGCACTTGTGCCACTGAAGACCTCTTACCTGTTGTTAAGGAGGTGCTCGTCAGGGTGTGTAGATACTGGTGAGATATGTCTGTGTCGGTCTTCAGCTAAACCCTGGTTCCTTGCAGGCTCAGAACAAGTGATCTTTGCCTTCCTTCCTTTCATGTTAGATTACACCCTCCTCTTTTCACAGATCTTGAGACTTGACTGTCATCTTCCAGTTCTAAACAGAGCACATGGGAAGATCTAAACAGGCAACTTACTCATTCTGCGTCTAGTGGGGACTTGATACACTTGCCAGCATGCACTCGTCTATTTTTTCCTCTCCATTAAATTATATGCTCAAGACCATTTTGAAATGTGCACGTACCCAGTGTTAATTTCAAGGAGCCAGATTTTTAAAAATACATACACTTAAATGGTGATGGGACCCATAAAAAAAAAAAAACCTATTTAAAATCAATTGTGTGCGAGAAGAAGTCCACAAACAAAAGGGCAGAGACAAGCATATCAGCTTTAATTTAGTACTGGATTCCCTTTGACAGGAGCCATTTAGATAGAGGGCAAAAAATTATCTCACTGAAAAAGGCAGTGATTGATCACATGTTGGTAAGTGAATCAAGCCTGCGAAAAACAGAGGCGATTAAGGGACAAAGAGGAATTATCATATTACAATGTTGCTGCCTGTCAAACCTGCCTTGTGTTGTGCATTCATGTGTCACGTTGTGACATTCGATCAGCGCTTAACTCCCCGGGACAAAGGGATGGTCGTTAAAAATCTTTAAATGCTGCTAGGAATTGTGCTGGGAGCGTAAATCCGTGTTTTGACTGCTGACAGAGATCTTTATGCCCACAAGAATAGATACGTGGGACCTGGCTGACAACTTATTAAGTAGATCTTTATGCCAAGGCGTCTCCCGCTCTTGCTCGACTTTGTTGTTGCTTTGCTGGCCAAACTGGGATGGGTTGGGAGGGGTTGGGGAGAGCAGGCTGGTGCTGCTCATGGGGGAGGTGGAAATGGGTTAAACCAAGCAGGTTGGTCTCCAGAAAATGGAAAATGGCCCAGGTAAAGCCAGGAGGTGGGCTGGTAAAATCCGCTAGGAAAATGGAGGAGCTGAGGGTGAGGTGGAAGAGGATTTGTGGGAAGATGTGGGAGAAGAAAGCCCGCGAGTGGCAAAGCTGTGTATGGAGAGGCTGTCTGCTCCAGTGGACTTCTGGGGGTTAAAAGCAGCCGTTGATGAGGCTGGATAGAGGAGGGAAGACGTGAGAGAGATTTCTGCGTCAGCATTTTCCGGAGTCTAGACCAGGTCAGCTTCTTTCAGGCAGCGGTGTCGGAGATGAGCGCGTGGGATGTGGTCGGCGGGCGCGTGCCGATGAGGAGTGACAGGTACGGGGGAGCAGTGCCGGAGAGGCTGAAGCAGGCAACCTCATCCCGCAGCCGCTGGCCCATTGTGACCCATGTCCGTGTGGGTCTGTGCCTCTGGGGTGGCGACATCGCCCATGGTTCAGCGTGTCCTGTGGTGAGGTGCTGGTATCCTGCTCTTGGGGGGCAGAAGTTTGTGGAGACCATGGTGCATTCATAAACCTTCTCTAGAAACGTGTCGTATCGTGAAAGTACTGACTACACTTAAAAAGAGTAACAAATCCTCAGTTTTAGCATTTTGTGGTTGTGGGAGGTGCTCCCAGGGTACCACTGGTGTGGCTCTCCCCTTTCCCACCCACGTGGCCTCTCCTCCTTGGACACAGCAGGATGCTTGGACGTCCCCTGGGTTGCCAGGGCAGGAGCTCCATCAGAGAAGCTCCCTTCACTTTGCTGCTTTTCAGGGTCATGCTCACATCTCCTTTTTTTGTTTTTTTTTCTGCCTCCAACACACATGACTAACCCAGGTCTTGCCTGCCTGGGTCTGTACAACGCGTGTGGCTCCACGTGGTTTACCTGCTTGGGTGTTTTTGTAGGGGAAAAAAAAAAAAAGCAAGGAGGACAGTCCATGCCTCGTCACCAGTGCTTCTGAAAAAAACACAGTTAAGGATACCTACATGACAAGGATAAGAGAAAAACAGGAAAATTCCAAATATGGGTGGGTTTTTTTTTTAAGGGAACTGTAACCACTGGGGAAAAAGACCCGAGGGTCGCTGCGGACAGCTTGATGAAGACATCTGTTCGGCGTGCGGCCGCCGTCACAAATGATCAAACAAGATGTTAGGCCATCAGAAGGATGGGATGGGTGAGAAAACACGGAAAATACGATAATGCCCTTACGTGGGTGTCCGCAGTGTCCTGATGTGAGAGTTACGTGGAGGTCAGCCCCTCGCTCTGTGGCACGGGAACCCACGGGTTTTGA
Source organism: Ardeotis arabs (assembly GCA_011801015.1). Lineage (NCBI taxonomy): Eukaryota > Metazoa > Chordata > Aves > Otidiformes > Otididae > Ardeotis > Ardeotis arabs. Next base: position 39,330 of record JAAGAY010145050.1, read on the forward strand.
GAGGTGGCAGCTGGAACGGACATAGCGTCACTTCTGCGTGGCTGAAAAGATTGGGGCTGTTTAGAAAGATCATGTGAGTAAGAGGATTCATCGGAGGGGTTTTGTAAACTAATGCTTGACATAGTTAACCTTTCTCAAAGAACGAGAGCAAAGGGAAATCCAATAAAAGCAGAGAAGTCCATTGAGTGTTCTACAGGGTGACGTTTCTACCTCAGAGCTCACTGAAGCGCCAGGGCCATTGGGCAGCGGCGTGAGGTTGGAGCGGCCATGGCTGCGGCCGCAGCCGGCCCGCTCCCTCCTCCCTCCTCCCTGCTCCCTCCTCCCTGCTCCTGCCATCAGAAGCGTCGTCTGCTTATCTATCAACAAGCATATTTTAGCCCGTTTGACACTTTTTGGCAGCTCGTACTGAAACTGCTTTTCATACCATGTCAGAAATACGGTCCGTCACAGCGTGTTCTCCTCTGCTAGCAAATCCTCACTAAGAATCTGAGATATTTTGAAGTCACATTCAATTAACGTGACTTCTTCTGGAGCACAGGGCTTCACTCAGCAGTGTCTTCACCAGCTTCACGGTTTCCCTTTGTCATCCA
>JAAGAY010145051.1:0-37684 GCA_011801015.1 Ardeotis arabs
CCCAGAAGGCCAACCGCATCCTGGGCTGCATCAAGAGGAGTGTGGCCAGCAGGTCGAGGGAGGTGATTCTGCCCCTCTACTCTGCCCTGGTGAGACCCCACCTGGAGTACTGTGTCCAGTTCTGGAGCCCCCAACATAAGAAAGACATGGACCAGTTGGAGAAGGTCCAGAGGAGGGCCACAAAGATGATAAGAGGGATGGAGCACCACTGCTATGAGGACAGGCTGAGAGAGTTGGGGCTGTTCAGCCTGGAGAAGAGGAGGCTCTGGCAAGACCTTAGAGCGGTCTTCCAGTACCTCAAGGGGGCCTACAAGAAAGATGGGGAGAGGCTGTTCAGTAGGGCCTGTTGTGATAGGACGAGGGGTAATGGTTTTAAGATAGAGGGAGGTAGATTTAGATTGGATATTAGGAAAAAAAATTTCACAATGAGAGTTGTAGAAAACTGGAAGAGGTTGCCCAGAGAGGTGGTTGATGCCCCATCCCTGGAAACATTCAAGGCCAGGTTGGATGGGGCTTTGAGCAACCTGATCTAGTGGGGGATGTCCTGGCTCTTTGCAGGGGGGTTGAACTAGATGACCTTTGAAGGTCCCTTCCAACCCTAACCATTCTATGATTCTATGAAAAGGAAAGCCTGGGTTTTGGGGGTGGGCATTGATTTCTTCATTGCTTTCTGGCTGTTTTCACCACCACCACCCTATCACCCCTGTGAAATTTGGCTGAAGTCAGGTTAAAGCATTGACAAGGAACAGGGGAAATGGTATTGTGGTGTAGACTTCTAGTTTAAACTTTGTAAATTAAAAAAGATCACAGTACTGAAAATGTAAACTGTTATATTTTTTGACTTCTAGTCTCATTTAAAGAGCATTGTGGATGTTTAACAACTAACTGAAATATAAGAGTTTCAGAGACAATATTGCTGCATATAGAGATAGAGATTTACTCATCCTTTTGGAGAAAGATAGGGCTAAGAAGACATCACTTGGATGTGTTTGAGCATGTAGTAGAAGTATCAGGATCCAGATAGCAGTACATGCCCTTGCGTAAGATCCTGTGCCTTTGGCGTCAAAGAACTGAAGAGAAACTCTGGTGTTGAAAGCATTTACAGACAACTCGTAGCCCCAAATCTTTGTGGTACAGTAGCTGTACCCCACAGACACAGAATATGAGGCTGAAAGATTTCCAGGGTGTTAGGGTATGCGGGACTGGCTGTCTCCGGTTAATACTGAAATTTTGGAATGCAACTCTTCTTTTTAAAGGAAGTCACTATTTTTGATATAACAGATGGGTAACTACATGCCTTTTATTTCTCCTCTTTAGACCATTCTAAATAAAACTCAAGATAAATCGTATATTATGCTCTCTGAACAGGGTTGTCTAAATCATTAAGATCCTCATTACCCCTTGGTTTGAGTTCTGTTTCCATCTGTAGAGTCTGGGCACTTCTAATAAATTAATTAAAGTGTTCTACAAAATGCTTTGTCAGTTATCAGGTTTGTTTTATCCTGCAAGCATTAATATATGTTTTTCCTTAGTTAAATTTACTTCAGCTGGGCTTTTCATGTTTTGAAAACTCAGTGCCTCAATTTATGTGGAATTTACTCATGCTGGCAGTACTGTCACGTGTCTAACAGATTAGGGACAAAGTCAGTTATTATACTTGAGTGGTCATCTTTTCAGGTGGAATGAATTTGTGATAAGGGATTGGATAAATCCAGGGAAACAAATTCTTCTAGTATCAGAACAAGTAAGTTTGGAGCAACAGAAAATCTCCTGAAGTACACTGAAGAAAGCAGGTGTCCTTGGGAGAAGCTCTTTTGAAGGATTAGCAGAATGGAGCCGTCAGCCTTCAACAGTAGAAAGGCTTTAAGGAGCTTGATTTTATAGCTTGGAAATATGTTTAATTTTAGCGACAGTAAAGTTAAAAAATCCCAATGAACCAACCAAAAGAACCCCAGCATAAAACTAACAAAGAAAAAAACAAACTTGAACAGGAAAACTGCAAAAGAGTGAAAGAGGAAAAATACTGTGGAGAGATGGCAAGCCTGGATTTAGGAGTTTTCAGCATGGACCAAATGAGGTCTCCAAAACAGTAAGGAAACTAGAGCAGGACTGAAAAGTATTGGCATATGTGGCCCCTTTCCAGTGAAGGTGTCGCAGTCAGCTTAAGTACAGGAAGGTGTTAATACAGTAGAGAATTGTACTATGTATTGTACTACTAGCTTCAGTCACTAAATCATCACCCTGCATGCACACTTATTACGGGAAGACCAGCACTATAGTCTGGTGACTCCTTCACAGAAGGTGTTTGGACATCGTTTGTCATTAAAACTGTTTGGAACATCTCCTTTTAAATATAAGTATTTGGAACTTCATGTACAAATTCGACAACTAAAAACACAGACAAAAACTCTCTTTCACATAATGTCTTCTCGGAAAAAAAAAAGATGAGCTAGCCAAACCCCTAACTGCATTGGTTCCTTTTCAACTACCATATATGCTTCTTCTATTAGAAAGTCAGCAGTGCCCATCATTGATGGGTTTGTCTTGATTTTACAGAAGATTAATTGTTTGTTCTGTGCTGCTGCCTATTGTCCTAAGCACTGAACGGGTAAAAGCAAGATCCAGAGAGACAGTGACACCCAGAACATTCACAGTATTAAAAATAAAAGATCCAGACTAAGGATTTTTCTATGTTACAGACAAACAGAGCATCATAACTTCACCAGTAAAGCTAAAAAGATAGACCTGATTGAAACAAATAAAATCTTAATGCTGTGTACATCCTGGATCTACCTGTCTTGTTTCAATCAGGTTTTGTATATTGTGTTGGTTTTGGTTGGGATAAAGTTATTTTTTCTTCATAGTAGCTTCTATGATGCTGTGGTTTGGATTTGTGATGAAACAGTGTTGATAACATCAGGACATACTAGTTACTGCTGAGCAGTTCTTACTCAGCGTCAGGGCCTTTTCTGCTTCTCATGCTGTGCCATCAGCGAGGAGGCTGGGGGTACACAAGAAGCTGGGAGGGGACACAGCTGGGACAGCTGACCCCAGCTGACCAAAGAGATATCCTATGCCATACAGTGTCACACTCAGCAATAAAATCTGGGGGAAAAAAGAGGAAGTGGAGGAGGCTGGAACTAGGGCACTTGTCTTCCCTAGTAACCACTATATGTGATGAAGCTCTACATGTCTGGAAATGGCTGAACACCTGCCTGCCAATGGGAAGGAGTGAATGAAATCCTTATTTTCCTTTGCTTGCACACGTAGCTTTACCTGTTAACTGCCTTTATCTCAACCCATGAGTTCTCCCACTTTTATCCTTCCAATTCTCTATCTCATGCCTCTGTAGGGGAGTGAGCGAGTAGCTTTCTGGGGCTTAGCTGTCTACTAAGGTTAAACCACAACAGATATTCAAAAAAATACACATAACTTTTAATTCTCGAGGGCTGGATGCTTTCTTTTTTTTTCTTATGATGAAGTACTTTATAGCTAGGAAAAAGTTTAAACTTCTGAAATCAAAAGGTCTTAGACTTTAATAGTAAAATTGAGGTTTCATATGCACACAGACAGACACTCATGTCACTGAAAGCTGATTCATTTTTTAGTTAGTTCAGACTAAAGAACCACCTATTTTCATTTCAAAATATATGGGCCTTATTAATGATAGAAGAGTTGTGGTAGGAATTCTCCTGTGAATCTTACAGATCTGTTACGTATCTTTAGAAAGCCCCAGCAAAAGAAGTGGAACTTCTGTCATGCCCAGACAATGTCAAATGGGGAAAAGTAGATTTATATTTGGAAAAGATCATCTGGGTAAGATATCAGTTCAAAGAAATATTACTAAAAATTATCCTGGTGGATACCCTGAGTAGACAAAACAAACATATTTTTACAGTTAATTTTTGCTATTTCAGCTTTAATTTGAGGTCTAGATATCGAGTTCTATAAGAAAAATATTAAGAATTGCTTAGTACGCAGGAAATAAAACTACTGAGTGAATTGATAACAAAGCTAAGTTATCAAACATGAAAAAAAAGTCAGTGTGGGAAGAAATAACTACAATTATCAGTGTCCCACTGTTGACAGGACAAGAAGTAACAAGCCTAAATTCTAGTAATGTTCAGGTCAGGCCTTGGGAGGAGTTTTCTTACACTAATTAAATACTAAGTAAATTGCCTAAGAAGATTGTACGATTGATTATTAAAAGTTAGATGAACCAAATTCAGGTTTCTCAGGGACAGCTTAGAAAAAGACTAATCTGTCTTGAACCATTTTAAACCCAGAATCATAGAACTATACAATAGTTTGGGTTGGAAGGCACCTTCAAATGTCATCTAGTCCAACCCCCCTGCAAGGAGCAGAGACATCTTCAACTAGATCAAGTTGCTCAGAGCCTCACCCAACCTGGCCTTGAATGTTTCCAGGGATAGGACATTCACCAGCTCTCTGGGAAACCTCTTCCAGTGTTCCACCACCCTCATTGTAAAAAAAATGTTTCCTTATATCCAGTCTGAATCTGCTTTCTTCTATTTTAAAACCATTACCCTTCATCCTATTGTAACAGGCCCTGCTAAAGAGATTCTCCCAGTCTTTCTTATAGGCCCCCTTTAGGTACTGGAAGGCTGCTAGAAGTTCTCCTCGGAGTCTTCTCCAGGCTGAACAGCCCCAGCTCTCTCAGCCTGTCCTCATAGCAGAGGTGCTCCAGCCCTCTTATCATCTTCCTGGCCCTCCTCTGGACTCTCTCCAGCAGGTCCATGTCCTTCTTGGGGGCTCCAGAGCTGGACACAGTACTCCAGGTGGGGTCTGACGAGAGTGGAATAGAGAGGTAGAATCACCTCCCTCGACCTGCTGGCCACATTCCTCTTGATGCAGCCCAGGATGCAGTTGGCTTTCTGGCCTCCAAGCACACATTGCTGCCTCATGTTGAGCTTCTCATCCACCAGCACTCCCAAGTCCTTCTCCTCAGGGCTGCTCTCATTCCATTCTCTGCCCGGTCTGTATTTTGCACTTGGGATTGCCCAAACCCACATGCAGGACCTTGCACTTGGCCTGGTTGAACTTCATGAGGTTCATATGGGCCCCCCGTCTCCAGCCTGTCAAGGACCCTCCGGATGGCATCCCTTCCCTCCAGCATGTTGACTTCACCATACAGCTTGGTGTCGTCAGCGAACTTGCTGAGGGTGCACTCTATCCTACTGGCCATGTTGCCAACAAAGATATTGAACCGAGCCGGGCCCAATACTAACCCCTGAGGAATACCACTCGTCACTGGTCTCCACCTCGACATTGAGCTGTTCACCACCACTCTCCGAGCGCGACCAGCCAGCCAATTGAGCAGCCAGACCACTGAGTGGTCCATCAAATCCATGTCTCTCCAGTTTAGAGACAAGGATGTCATGTGTAATAGTGTCAAATGCCTTGCACAAGTCCAGGTAGATAATGTCAGTAATATCAGCTAATATCTCACTGCTAGTGTTCAGGTGGGACAGGTATTGACCTGAAAAGCTGAATATGCAGTAAGACAGAAGCCAAAATGATGAATACAAGAGTGCAGCCCTTTCAGTAGCAGAGCAAAATATAGCTTTTACGTGGTGCAGGAGACAAAAGCTTGTTTGTTGACATTAACTATAGAAACTGTGTTCCATATTTCTTGACCTGTTGAAGATGATTTCTCTCTTTAGCTTTTTTATTTTTTAATAAAATACAATGTTCCAATGGTCCTATTGTGTGTAACTTGGACCAAGTATATAATGTCCGGAATAACTCCAGATCCTGTCTATTCTTTTAAATTTAATGGTTTTAGGAAAGGTGTTGTCTTCTCAAAGTCCTTTACCTTGTTCTTAGATTATCTTTAATCTCAGTAATTAATTAATTACCAATAATTTTGTTAAACATTTATTTTTATGACAGGCAAATTGCTTCATATGATGCAAAGCTATTTGGATTAATAATAGGCTAATATCTTGAGATTAAACATGACTTCACATCCAGAATATCAAAGAGACTAAAGAAAGATGACATGTCTGTATACAGGAACCCATGCAGATTTCACAGCAGACAGAATTTAAGTCCATGTTCAGGCACAGTTTTACAGCACATGTGGCATTACAAAGAGCTGGTGGAATTGCTTGCATGTCTTAAAGTACTGCAATGGGTAGATGCCAGGCAGGCAGGGACGGTGAATAGCAAGAAACCTATGGGTCAGGGTTAGAAGGGAAGAGGATGTCATTGTAGGCATCTCCTGCAAAAGGCCTGATCAAGATGAGGAAGTGAACAAAGTCATTTTTGCCTTTTATGAAGACACAACTAGCTCACTGTAAGAGATGAAAGCAGGAAGGAACTTAATTCAATGCTACTAAGCCTGTGGCATGTTCTCTTATACTGCTGTGGTAGCCGAACCACGAAGGTGCAGACTGAATGGGTGAACTACAAGACAGACAAAAACTGTCTGCATGGCTAGACTGAAAAGGTTGCTGTTCAAAGCCTATCTACTGGCTGAGCCTATCTAGTTACAAGTGGCATTTCTCAGTACTTGATCTGAGGGCTAACATTGTCTTACCTTCTTTAGAAGTGATTGGAATGGGCGGTGGAATAGAAGGGACTATCATTGTGTCTACGGGTAACAGCAAACTGAGAGAAGTAATCTGTGAGCACAGGGTAAGGCTGCCTTTCAAGGGGACTTTTACAGGCTGGAGGAACTGACTGGCAGGAGGCATATTAAGGTCTGTAATAGCAAATGCAAAATATTGTACCTGAAATGGAATAACCCTGTACAACAGCTTTGTGGAAGAGAACCATGGTCCTGAGAGACAAAAAGGTGCACATGAGTTTGGCAGTGCAGCCATATGCCTAAAAAGGCACTTGCTTACTAAATTCAACAATAAGAGCATAGCCAGTGGATCAAGAGATGTGATTACTCCCCTTACTAACTACTTGGATTCTGCACGTTGAACGTTGTGTCCAGTTTGGGACTTCACAAAGGAAGAGAGACATTGAAAAACTGTAGCAATTTCTGAAGAATGTTCCCAAAATGATCCTAGGCCAGAACACTTGGGCTGTGAGCAGAGATTGAGGGAGAACGGCTCTTCTAGCCTGGAGAAGACAGTATTGGAAAGAGATCTTATCACCATCTTCATCTACCTGTCAGTAGATTACAAAGAAAGTGCACAGTGCACAATGAAAGGATGATGAGACATGTGATAATCAAAAATGAACAGGGCCCTGAGCAACCTGTTAAAACTCTAAGATTATCACTAAGCACTGGAAGTGGGACTAGATGACCCTGACAGGTTTTTTCTGACCTGAATTACTCTGTGCACCTAAAATGTCACAGTGGAGTCATATCTGTGCTAGTAGATGACCAAGTGTACAGGTGTACAAATGCATTCAAATAGGAGGAATAGGTCAGTAAAAAGGAATAATTTAAAATGTTTTTACACATTCCTTATTAATTATAGTTAATTATTATCAGCTCTTAGGGTACGAGAGAAGCTTTAAATCAGTTTAAACTTTTAAGAGCGAACAATGTGTTACAGGTATTTTTTTTTTTTGCTTGAAGTGTTTTCAGAAATGCAAAAAAGATTTTAAAAAGAAACCCAGAGTCTATATTGTTGCAACTGAATTTCCTTGATTATGGAATTAATTGAATTCTTTTTTTTTTTTTTAATTAAGCTATTTTTTTCCCCACACCTCCAGTGGCATCTCCTTCCTATAAAAATTTGCAATGTAATTTTCCCCAGGGATTCTTTACCTTTTTTCTGTCAAGTTTCTCTCTTTCACAGCATTTTCTTCTCCAAACAATAATGAGCTTCAACAATAGAACAAACTAATCTAATTTCCTCAGTTCATTTGAATCCCTACTGAGCCAAACTTATTTTCACATCCAATGTCTTGACAGTTGATAAATTTCAATGAGAAATCAGTGGTCAGGTATAATTCAGAAAAGCAACTGAAAAGAGAGGCAAGTATTTAAAATAATGTTCATTACCGACGAAAAAAGGCTTAATTTCTTTCCTTTCTAATGTGGCTGCTTAAAACTGAGTTCATAAATGAAGGTAATAGATACAGATTTTTTTTTTTTTCCTCAGTGGCAGTAACGTATTTCCAAACTGCTTTGCTGGCACTATTTCAAAAATTAATGACGTTTTGCTCCTTTAGTGTCCAATCAACTTTGTTTGCTTGCTGGTTTTGAGCTGCTAGTCTCAAAATTACAGTTTTAATCCATGAATAGATTAATGCAAAAGGTGCTAAACTCATTGAATAATTTCTTTGAATTTAGGAAGCTCACAAATATAACAGATTTCTTTAATATATATTACAATTATTTACTGTCCTTTAAACATAGCAGATTCTGCAACTAAAGTCACACCCATAAAGACATAAATTGAAGCACACTGTTACATTATGCTGCCTATTCTATATGCAAAATAGAATAATCAAAGTATAGTTCATAATTTGTTTAGCTATATTCAATTAAAATAAGCTGCAGTTCTCTACCACTTTTAAGACTGAGGTGAAATACGTTCTGTATTATTCCCCAGAGAGGCAGTACTGTTGTTCCCATCCGAGAACAAAGGTGTCGATCAGAGTTTAGTATAAACAAGAATGATGTGTTCCCAGTTATGGTGTCTGATTATGCAAACAGTGTTTACCAAACATATCTAATAGACATATTACTGGTTCTGTCTTCTTGTGGCCTCCATAGCCTATTCCCGGACAATATGAGACCTGTTAAAGGACTCACTTTGAACTTACTATTTTTATTGCAGGTTTTGTGATCCAAATGAGCAAAGATACATGACTCCACATGTGCATTTTTAGTCTGTGTTAAGTAAATACGTTTACCACCACATTTGCCCTTTCAAGAGAGTGCATAAGGAGTCTTTGAATTTCAGTTGATGTGATCTACATCAATTTTGTGTCTATGCTTTATGGCAACCACCAACATTGTTACTTCAGGAACTTAGGTTTTTTTGGGAGGATGAGTGGGTTATTTGGTGGAGATTTTTTTAACTTTTACTATCAATCCTGTCAGACTGTCTATATTTTTGTCCAGAAAGACCTTAATAGAAAAACACAGATACTGGATTGAATTAACAAGTAAGAAAACAGGATTTCTTATAGAAGGCTGTGAGATTTCAAAGTGTGTTTACTTTTTTGAGAGAAGTCCAGATTACTCACAATCTAATTTTTATGCTTTTGAAACACCAAACCTTTTAAAGGAAATACAGTCAGAGCAAAGTAAGAATTTGTTTTTAATTGTATCAGTTAATATTGGTGGGAGATTTTCCTGAGTCTCATATCTTTTTCCTGTCCTATGGGAGCTATGAGAATTTTTCTTTGAGAAATGTTCATTTAATTTCTTTCTCTCTGCATAAGATTTTCTTTCTAGCTCTTCTGTCCTGCAGATTTTCCTTCCCTGAATGCTTGTTGATACAGAATGTTTTTACCAGTTATAATAGTTATCATTATATCAACAAAGTTGACTATGCACCTAACTGATAAACTCCCATCACACCTTCTCTTGCCTCCATTCCTTCTTCTGCCTTGTAATCTAGGCCCCTTCCTCAGCTGCACATACATGTGCCACCTACAGGCCTGCAGACTCTACCTGTGCATCTAGACTTTTTCTTCTCTACTAGCTACTTTCTTGGCCGCTACACTTCAGTGTGGATAAGTACACTGTGATCTTACCAGCTGGACAGCTTGTCTTATTTTTTGCATGTATCAAGGTACGAGCAACAAGAATTATCTTTGCCCTATATGCTTGGCAATGTTCTATGAATGGTAATAAAGCAAGCCACCGCAGTTCTGTGTAGCCATAGTCTGCCTTCACCAGGGGTTAGAACTGAATCCAGTTCAAGATTTAGTTCTGTGAGGGAGCTCTTGACTTAATATTTAGGTGCCTCTGAAAAATTTACCTATGACGCATTCAGAATATCTAGTTAAACAATTATTTCTGCCAGAAGCTGTGCTGGTTTTGGCTGGGATAGGGTTAATTTTCTTCATAGTACCTAGTTTTGGATGTGTGCTGATAACAGTGTTGGTAATACAGGCATATTTTAGTTGCTGCTTGAGCAGTGCTTACACAGAGTCAAGGCCTTTTCTGCTTCTCCCACCAGTGAGTAGGCTGGGGGCACAAGAAGTTGGGAGGGGACACAGCTGGAACAGCTGACCCCAACTGACCAAAGGGCTATCCCATACCATACAGTGCCATGCTCAGCATACAAAGTGGGGAGAAGAAGAAGGAATGGGGGATGTTCAGAGTGATGGTGTTTGTTTTCCCAAGTAACCATTATGTGCGATGGAGCCCTGCTTTCCTGGAAATGACTGAATACCTGCTTGCTGATGGGAAGTAGCGAATTAATTCCTTGCTTTGCTTGTGCATACAGTTTTTGCTTTACTTATCAAACTGTCTTTATCTCAACCCACAAGTCTTCTCACTTTTACCCTTCCAATTCTCTCCCCCATCCTGCTGTGGGGGGAATATGTGAGTGGCTGTGTAGTGTTTAGTTGCTGGCTTTGGTTAAACCATGACAGCAACTCTCTACTTGTAGAGATCTTTCTGCTACTTAACTCAGCCAAGAGCAATTTTACTTAAATGATTCTTTTCAGTTGCATTTCTAAATTGTGGAAATAAGGTAAAAAGCTGGTTGAAAGAAAATATCTCATATGCCTTTCAGGAATTTACTTTTTTTAAAGCCTGTCATTCTTAGAATTTGTTTCCCAATCTGTCTAGTATTCAAAATTTAACAGGTTGTCAGACTCCCTGAATTTATAGTCCCTTTTAGTAAGGTTTTGTACACAGGTACAGCATGTCCTCCCTACTGTACACTCTGCATAAATTTTATTTTATTTTTAGAATGAGAAATAGGCAAGTTTCTAATCCAGAAAAGTAACTCTTGGTGGAGTTTTCACCATGCCTCAGCTAATAAATTCGTATCAGAACTTAACACCCTACTGACTAGACACTTAAAGAATGGTAGCTGATGCTACTTGCATTTATTCGTTTCTCAGATCTCTTGTTCTCTTTAGATGAAAATTGTTATTTTTTAAATTTCACATATTTTAGTGTTTTATATTTTCTCCCTGTAGCATTTTTCTTTATTTCACCCTCCTTCCTGAAATTCTAGCAGCTTCTTTTACATTTACATTTTTAAAGCTCCCATTGGAGCAGTAAATTTTTTTCCAGTGTTTTTCATGCATTGGAGGTAGGACACAAAACCAAGAGTTAGACAAAACAATTATATACAAATTACTAACTCAAATGTCAGAATGAATTAGCAGGGTACTCAAGGGATAATTTGCGTTTATTGAGTTCTAAAGTGAAAAAGAATGAATCATCAACTCTTTTAGCAAGACTGGACTTCCAAAAAATCTCCAAAGATATTTCTCCTTTTACAAAAGATGTTGTGCATGGCACCTAAGGACTCTATTTTATAAGTGAGATTATAAAGTTTGCTAAGTAAGGTGATAAAGTTTGCTATGGATCAGACCAATGGTCCACGTAATTCATAATATTTCTAAAAGTGCTAGTGCTAGCAACTTATAGTGAGAGTTTCTTTTTAAACATTCCTTTTCCCTTGATGTAGGTGATGGTTTATGCACAAGAAGTGCAAGTATTTACTATCCTTTCAAACAGTTTGGAGAATATTTTTCATCTCTGCATAACGAGTAAAATAGCAAGCTCTTATTAGTATTTGGACTCAGGTAAATTTTGTGTAATAACTTGTATAGGTTTAATTCCCATTATGTGGAGGGAAATTTATAATCATTTTTTCCTCAAGTGCCAGCTATCCTATGAGTTTACTGAATGCCCTCTTTTTCTTACTTTGTGGAAGGTACAAAATAAAATCCTAATGCTACTAATGTTCATTGTCTTGCCAGATTTCCTCCTTTACTCATCTTCTCTTGGAAATAAACATTCTAATCCTTTGTTTTCTTTTAAGGCTGATTATATCAAAATTAGTATTTCTGTTCTTTTAAATGAGAATGGTCTTTGTTGTAGCACCTGCCATGAAGCTTTCATTTGAGCTCATAGGTTTCGTGAAATTCACGAGGTAAAGTGTCAAGACAAGCTGAGATAAAAGTACACTCTAAGACATTTTCAGAGTAAATGGAAAAAGCTTTTTTCAAGGACTTATACCTACTTTCAGATCAACAGGAATAGGAGCAGAATGCACACATAGAAAATTCAAGACTGTTACTCTGCTGTTAAATTAACCTTGGTGCTATATCTGTTCCCAGAGATCCACTTGTATAGCTGGACTCCAGCATATTCATGTCTACACTGAAGTAATAAAACAGGTTTTAGGGACAAACTAAGCTTATAGGTTCCATTTCAAATAGCCGCTGGGAAATTCAAAGGAAGAATAAGCAGAAGTCTCTCACTAAGGTTGTTATTCAAGACTACTTACCACCTAGATAATACTCATTGCTGTTCACCATACATAAAGCTCTGATTCCTCTCTATCCCTTCAAAATCTCGCCTGCTTTCTACAGGAAAATTCAATAGCTCTGTTGGATCATCGTCTGCAAATGCTACTAACATGGTTTTCCTTCATCTTTGAAGATATTTAGATTAAAAATAAACCACAAACAAAAAACAAAGGTAAATTTCAAAAAGTTTTAAAATATCTCTCTCTCTGATATATATGAAGTTGAAAGAACAGTTTTGGCTGAAGAAGATATAGATGATCGCAAATCCACCAATGCTAATTCTGTTTTATTATATAGGATATGAGAGTTCAAATATGAAACTCAAAAGCAGCAGCCTATTGTGATGCTACTGGTAGCTTTTTCACACTAAATCTTTTAGACAGATTAAAATGGTTAGAGTTATAAATTATTACCTGTTAGATTGTCAAGTGACTCTTTAGCTTTCCAGATAACCTTAGCTTCTTTTCTCTTCTTTGAATTTGCTGGATCCCCATTCAGATTTTTGTTAAACTAAGATTCTGACAACTATACTAAATCATGTTTTCACTAGTATTCTGAAAATGAGGACACAATTAAGCCCAATTGTTACAACTATGTTACTTTCTTCCTTTTCTCTCTTGCTTACAATATTTAAATTAGACACTTCGATCACATTTGACTTCTGATATTAGTTTGGAACAGACTTTTCCATATACAAAACAGCAGGATGAACTCCCTGATACATGATACTTTGGAGGGTGGTTTACCCATAAATCCTAGTCAGCAAGTAGCCGATTCTGATGTCATTTTGGCTCTCAGAAATTTTAAAAGTTTGTGGTACATCTGACTGTAGAAGTAGCTTTCAGAGACAGACATTATAGCAAAAAAGTATGTGTTTTGGACTATAGCTTTAATACTGCCTTTGTTCCTAAATTTACAATTCTTAATGACATCAAATAGCTGATAGCATCTCTTCTTTGTGACATTATCACTATGGTGTTGTTAAAGATATCAGGATTAAGATCATATTCTGTGCATCAGATTCACTTAATCTTTGATTTTTAAAAAGTATATTTTGTAAATATGCAGCATTGCAGGACAAATGTTATAAGCACAAATCATAATTTCTGCACTGAAACCATTGTAATTCAGATTTTCTTCCTTAGATTAGATTTTTTTTCCACAATCAGTTCCTGAGTAGTGTTCCTACACATTCTGAATAACATCCACCAATTCTTTTCTTGTAAAGTGCTCTTGCTACACATGAGAAAAAAAAAATTTAACCCTGTTGGAATCGCTTAAGATTCCTAAGTGGTGGGAAGTTTAGAGATCTAGTGATCTCTAAAAATACAGGGCCAGGTAACAAAGACTGGCTTTGTGAGTACCTTAAGGAAGAAGGCAACTTTGAGGTAACTGTTTTTACAAGGGAGCAGGAAATCCACACAAACAAGACCACTCAAGCCTTAGATCTGGAGGAAACCAAAGGCTCAGTCTTCTCCTTCTATAGTTTCTGTTCATGCAGGATCTAAACATCTTTACACATCTACCTTGTCTATGAACATCATAATTAACATCTGTTATATAGCTTTATCTCCTATTTTTCTATCTTTAGGCTTGATATATTTTGGAAAGCTTAGTGAGAGTCTTTCTCATTGTACAAAATTTGCCTTTTGGCTAAGACATGGATTTACCTGAATTCAGGCATCACACTAGTAAGGATACTTGCACATCACACTTATTTAAGGAGAAAAATACATTTAACAAAAACTGGAAAAAGTAGAGGCTCAAGGGGATTTTCCTGGTCATATGATTATTTTTAAAAAATTTAAAACTCACAACATCCATATATTTCAGATATTGTCAGGTATAGATATTTTGTCCATGAATTATTTTAAAATATATATATATATTTTACCATGAAGCACCCTAGCAAGACTACAAAGGATGTTGGTTTTAAAAAGAGATTTCTAGAAGTCAGTGTTTTTCACACAAACCAAATGGATTTCACAAAAAAAAAAAAACATAAGGACGTGTAGATTCTTCCTAACTAAATATCACAAATGTCCTTCTATAACAGGACTCAGTTTCACTTGTAGAAATATACTGAGGAGCAGCCTGAGTATTTTCTGCTCATTGGTGTGATAGCAGAGCTTGAGTCTCCACAAATCCATTGCTCTCTCAAATTAGTATTTCTGGTACAAAATAAAGCTATAAGCAGTAAATGCAAATGTAGAATTGCAACACAATAATGTGTGCTCATTAACACCTGAAAAATATTTGTCATAATTGCATACTGCAATTATTACATGTTATCATAGTTTAGCCCCACTTGGGACCAAGCTACATAGTCTCTCGCTCACTCTCCCCACCTTTCAAGGGAATTGAGGAGTGATAATGTAATAGGAAGGCTCAGGGTTTGAGGTAAGGACAGGGAGAGATCATTCAAGTCACCGTTATGAGCAAAACAGACTCGACTTGGAGAAAACTATTTCAATTTGCTACTAATAAAACCAAAGCAGGATAATGACAAAGAGAATAAAACCAACTTCCCCCATCCCTCTCTCTTACCAGGCTTAACTTCATTTCAATTATCTCTACCTCCTTCCCACATCCCACCCCTCTGCCATGAGCGGCACAAGGGGAGAATAGGCAATGGGAGATGTGGACATTTCAGCACATGATGTTTTCCATCGCTCCTTCCTCCTCAAGGGAAGAACTCCTTACATTATCCCCCTGCTCCCGCCTGGGGTCCCTCCCACGGGCTGCAGTCCTTTGTGACCTGCTCTGGTGTGGGTAGTTTCTTCCATGGGGTGCAATCCCTTCAGAATAGCCGACCCAGGAGGGCCACAGCCTCCTTCAGACATCCACCTGCCCCAGTGTGAGGTCCTCCATGGGTTGCAGGTGGATCTCTGCCAGAAGCAGCATTACTGCTCCCTTCTCTGACTTTATGTCTGCAGCAGTTTCTCTCACCAGAAATCCTTCGCAGCTGGCTCAGGCAGACACCTCTCAGGTTCTCTTCACATCTCATCTCTTCACTTCTTGCAGCTGGGCCGGGCCAAGTCAGGCCCAGACAGCCACCCGGCAGGAGGCCAGAGGGTGAGGGCCGCAAGGCCCACAAGGCTTACATCTCCCCTTCTCTGCCCTTACTTCTGATTCTTCACTTCTTCTTTTCTTTTTTAATTTTCCCCTTCTTAAATACATTGTCACAAAGGCATTATCACTGTTGCGAATGAGCCAGTTGGCTCGGCCCTGGCCAGCAGTGGATCCACTCTAGGCCCAGCCAGGTCCACCAGACAAAGGGGAACAACTTCTAGCAGCTTCTTGTAGAAGCTGCCACTGTAGCCCCCTGTGCTACACAAAGCCAGCACACATGTAATGTAATTGCATGTGGTTATGTCTGTTGCAGTGCTCGTTACAAGGTACACAGTTATACACACATTTGGCAAACAGCTGCATTAACTTTTTCTCAAGGCATTTAAAATCTGACCTGATGAAATACTCCCACAATCTCTAGCAGGTTTCAATAAGGCCCTTAGGCAATAACTTCTGAAGTGCTACTACAGATGTGATCAAACTGATTTGTTTTTAAGCCTCAAAATATATATTTTAAAACATCAGAATCTGAGTGATGAAAGTCTATTTCTCAGTAAAGAAACAGATTTTAAACATTTCTTAAAATGTATATAAGATGTGCGTGAAGTCCTCTGAATTTAGACAAAAGTACCTCAATCTTCTATCTTCATAGAGCACTCTAAAGTGTAAAATATTTTTTCTGTAATGAAATGCAACAGCACATGCAGTTACTTTCATTTACAATTTTCTAAACATTGTTTGGAAACGTCTTCTAGAGATAAGTGAGGAAGACATGAGAGAGTAAATGATGTATGAAGTAGGCAAAGCATGTGAGAGTGTGAAACAGCAATAAATATAGTGGAGAAAAGACTTGGGGTTTACATAGATATCTTTTACAGAGTGTGAAGTGAAGTAGCAGCTTTCTGTGAGAGTTTTCTCCAAATCCCAGTTAGGATTATAAAATAATAGAATGGAATTTAAATGACTAAAGATGTATCCTTTCAGTTCAACCCTACCTTTACCATTTTGAATAATTTTGTAAGCGTGATGAGACAGCTACAGGAGGATGAAGGCAGTCTTAAAATATTTGGTGGTCACTGAATGATAGGAAGATGTTTGTTTCTGAGTCTTCTATACCAAAAATAAATAGGTTAACTTCCAAACAGTTCAGAATATGTATAAATTTATTTGTTTCTTCACTAAAGTTCAGAGAGTCTTGAAGACTAGGACAAGATTTTAATGATAGAGAGTTTAATTTTCAGTGATACAGAACAAGTTTCTATTCTGCTGAGATTCCTCAGTCTATGCATTTTTTCTAAAACATAACTGGGTTTCCCCTAGTCATTTATTAGACCTTTCTCACTAGAAGAAAGAAAGTTTCACTACATATTATTCAATCTTTCATCTGTGGATGAAATCTCTAAAAAGGGACACAAAATATAAATATGGTTCTTAGACTGATACTTCATAGAAAAGCTGGTTTTGAATATACTTCAGAGATAAGTAGTGCAACTCAAAATGGTTCTTTTTAGTCAGACATGACAACATCAAAGTGCTTTTTCAACAATTAAACAATCTAAAAATAAGTTGCAGAATTAAGACAGAAAGACTAAGAATAATTCACCTATGACAGTTAACTCATTTTTTTAAAAAAAGTTGTATTTTGGGGGGCGGAGGGGAGGGGTGTGCTGCTTTTTTAAAAGCAGCCCTAATTCTAGTTAAATCTAGCTGTTTCACACTGTTGTGGGATTTTTCACTGTGGAATAACACTAGCCAGGAGATTCTTAGTGATCTGTTCCCATGTTGCCATTAGCCAGTGACTCGAATATTTGTCTGGAAACTGCAAACAAAAATCTAAATGCCTTTTCAGGGCAATAGTTTGAACCAAAATCCTCATATTCAAGGAGATGATCCTTGTCACTCCTGGTCAGTATCTATCTTTCAAGAAACATAATGGACTGGTGTCCTGGATAGATAAGTAAGTGTTTGCCCTACTTTTTTTTTTTCTGTAAGTCTGAAAATAAAGTATTTTTTTCCAAATCTTTTTGCACACTTGACAGGAAAAATCAAAGCTCCCTTTCTAGCTAACAACTTTTCTAGTCTCCTAATTTTGTCTCTTTTACAGAAGAAATATAGAAATATACAGACTCTTAGGCTTGAATTCTCAGAATTGCATAGTGATTAATTCTGTTAATTCCTAATAATTTCAATTTGCATGAGAGGGTGGTAGTTATAATTTTCTGTATCTCTGAGAAGCCATCTCTGATAACATACAAGATCTGCCATGACCAAAGATTGACGGTCAGTTTTCCCAAGACCTCAGGTAATTTTCTAACTATTGTAGTCCTCCTGTTTAACCAATATGACTCATTTCAAACTGCCAATGGGAAGTTAAATAAAGCACAGGAAATTTGGTTTGCCAGTGACTCATGGATTAGAAGGGAAACTTTCACTTCTCTCATGTGTTACTTGTTAAACACAAATTTTGTAAAATTTATTTTAAAAAAATTGATATGTCTGACGAGCTGCAAAATATACACTTTTGTCCTGGTTTCAGCAGGGATGGAGTTAATTTTCAGTTTGTAGAGGTGAAAGCCATCCAACTGGCTTTAGATATTGCTGAAATGGAAAAATGGCCTGTGGTTTATCTCTACGCTGACTCAGGGATGGTGGCAAATGCTCTGTGCGGTGGTTAAAGGAACAGAAGCAGAGCAACAGGCGGCATAGAGGCAAATCCATCTGCTGCTGCATTATGGCAAGATACTGCTGCCCAGCTAGAGAATATGATTGTAAATGTACATCATGTAGATGCCCACGTACCCAAGAGTTGGGCCACGGAAGAACATCAAAACAACCATCAGGTGGATCAAGCTGCTAAGATTAAAGTTTCCCAAGTGGACTTAGACTGGCAACACAGGGGTGAACTGTTTTTAGCCTGGTGGGCTCATGACACCTCAGGACATCAAGGAAGAGATGCAACATACAAATGAGCTCATGATTGAGAGGTGGCCTTGACCATGGACACTATTGCACAGGTTATCCACAACTGTGAGACATGCGCTGCAATGAAGCAAGCCAAGCAGCTAAAGCCTCTTTGGTATGGAGGACGATGGTTGAAATAGAAATATGGAGAGGCGTGGCAGATTGATTACATCACACTCCCACAAACCTGCCAAGGCAAGTGCCAGGTACTTAAAATGGCGGAAGCAACCACTGGGCGGCTAGATATCCCCATGCCACTGCCGAAACACTATCCTGGGCCTTGAGAAGCAAGTTCTCTGGCAACATGGCACTCCAGAAAGAATTGAGTCACACAACAGGAGTAATTTCTGAAACAACCTCACAACACCTGGGCCAAAGAGCACGGCATTGAGTGGGTATATCACATCCCCTATCATGCACCAGCGTCCGGAAAGATTGAATGATACAATGGGCTGCTCAAAACTACACTGAGAGCAATGGGTGGTGGGACCTTCAAAAACTGGGATACACATTTAGCAAAAGCCACCTGGTTAGTCAACACTCAAGGATCCACCGATCAAGCTGGCCCTGCCCAATGAGAACTTTTACATACTGTAGAAGGAGATGAAGTCCCTGTGGTGCACGTAAGAAATATGTTGAGGAAGACAGTCTAGGTTATTCCTTCCACCGGCAAAGACAAATGCACCTGTGGGACTGCTTTTCCTTAAGGACCTGGGTGAACTTGGTGGGTGATGTGGGAGGATGCGGAAGTCCAATATGTACCTCAAGGAGATCTGATTTTAGGTGAAAATAGCCACTAATTTGAACTGTATGTCATAATTTCTATAGTTCTTGTATGTCATATCAAAGGTATTGCAGCAAGAATCACCCTGATCAGTGAAGAACAAGCTTTAATGAAAGTGAGTGATGTGAAAGAGATGGTATGTAATGTGGAGTTGCTGCATGCTGCATCTGGATCTTGCAGCTGGTACGTCTGGTGTATCATATCCATGATCTGTCAGTTGAAGACGTTGATCTTGAAGAAGTTGTTGGGTGCCAGTTCTGGTTCCATCACCAATCAAGAATATTGCTAGTAATGTCCAGATTTGAAAGTCAGATGAAAACCAACAGTGTGCAGGGCCTTGGAACATATTTTATCACAGCAACAGACAATAATATATTGACTTTAAAAACATATCTTTACAAAGGCATGGATCTTGTTACCCCATTAAACCTTTCTATATGAAAAGGAAAATATTTTAGCAATTACAAGTTTACAAGGAGATGTTTCCAGTCCTTCCCTTCCATATTATTTCCTGCTTCCTCTCGTTCTAGTATCTTCTTCTAGGAGAAAAGCTAAGAATGTTTTTCATCCTAGTTTCACTGCTTGGTGACTAGATTTACTTAATTTTCTAACCTGCAGTACCTTACAAACCGAGATGACTCACAAAATCGTTATTGACAAGTCTGCCACAATCAATGACTTATTATCTCATAAACCCTGAAATTACTGTTGTAAATGTTTGTAATTTGTGATTTACTGTGAAGATTATTGTAACATAATTGAGTTTTATCATTAATCTAAAAAATGTGCATATTTAATAAAGTTGATGGAAATCAATTTAAGTAGTTTAAATATATTATTTTGCCTCATGCTAGTAGCAACAGCATAACTCAAATGTAATTATAATGGTAGTCTTACAACTAAATGTATTATTGCTAACCAAAACTCCTTGGAATCTAACTTCCTTTTCTGGGGGCAGGGGGGAAAGATGGACTAGTACAATATTATTTTGACATTTAGCTTGGTCTGTCTTTCTTAATACAGAAATAAAAAATGAAAGGAGAGTTTTGTAGGAGTGCTATCGAAAGCAAAAAGAGATGATGTAGCTGGGAAAGGATAGGATGCTACAGGTGGCTGGGTTTCCCTGTACTGACATGCTGTTCCTTTTGTCCCATAGCTCCCATTTTTCAGGTGACCACTTCCCAAATCCCCATTTCCCACTTTTCCTCCCAGAAAGTCCCTCTTATCAGAAATACCCCCTCGAATTGTCCTGCTACCCTTGTTCCCCTTCCAGAAGCACCTGTAATCGCATCCTGCCACAAAACAGATGGCAAACTTGGCTCTGCACCTCCAACGTGCCAGTTTTATCTCACATTTGAGTAAATATAGTTGTAGAAGCAGTTGTGTGCTTCCACAATCAGATGTACTCCTTTCTTCTGCCCTCTCCTGACCGTTTCTGCTCCCAGGCCCTGATACCCATCTGACCTGCTAAGCTTCTCCAGAGCTGGCACCCTGCCCTTTGCCTCTTGTAGCCACCATTGCTCTGGCTGTCAGCACTGCTTCAGCTGTCCTACGTTCTGCCTTGCTCTGCTGACATGGCTGAAGGCAAGGCTCCCACTGGTAGGGCTTACAAAACCCAGACTCAGGAGTTACCAAAGCTAGCATGGAGAGAACTGTGATGGTAGTAAATGCGGGTATAGCTGGGGGAAAATAGACTCAAAATTATTTGTGATGTTCCTGGGGAAAAGTTCTACACAGCTTATGCAGAATGCTATGAGTATCTCATTTGTAAAAGAGCTGTAGGTAAGCTAAGAATAAGAATCTGAATGTTGACTCGCTTGTCAAGGAAGAAGACTAACACGAAGAAAGCAAAGGTGTGTTTACACAGATCCATCAAGAAGGTGTCATACCTTGGACCAAAAACTGAATAATTTCTCGGGATGTAGAAATAGCTACAAATAAGGCTGAGGATGTAGAAATAGCTACAAATAAGGCTGATTGCCCTGAATTACTGAAGTAAATTCTCCTAGAAGACTAGCAGAAGCCATGTGTATCATGTGTATTCATTGCTCTGTACTGATGCTCATCTCTATATTCCACAATTAGAACTTGTCCTTCCTAATTTTTCCTGTATTTTATATATTTATTTTCTCTTCCTATTCTCCCTTGTGAATCATCTGCTCTTTTCCTCTGAGTTGTCATCTTTATTACATAGTAGAGTTTTTAAAAATTCTTAACACAGTATTTATTTCAGTCTTCTGTTTATTTTTTTCTGTGAAACTGATGAGCAACTAGACCTCCAAAAAGTTGTAAACCAGTACATCTCAGTTTTAATCTTTTCTAGTGATTGTCAGAGTGCTGCAAGTTCTTTTGTCATATCCTGTTGATTGGTTTTTCAGTTGTTTACACTTGTTTCTAATTAATTATGTAGATATTTAAACTGCATGTGGCACTTACTGTGCTACTTAGTTACACTAAGTTACTCTAAACCGCTCCGCTTGATTTATCTTAAAATATTTAAAACCAGATCTTCATGGTTGCAAGAGATAATTAAATATTTGCATTGCATTATTAGTTTAATGCAAATATTCAATTAACACATTAATTAAGTTTTCATTGTGAATATTTTAAGGTTCAATCATTTCTTCACTTTTAAATGTTGCAAATTGACTTGGCTAATAAAGACAATTAAACCTACTTAATGAAAACGTAAATAGAAAGCAATTTATTTAAATTCGGTTATGGAAGATATCATATGATTCGTTTATGATGACAGACAATAAAGGTAATAATGCTTGGATTTGCTATAATGACAACATTAATAAACTATGTAGAAGTTAACCTACATAAAGTTGGTAAATTTTATGTCAGAAGCTGAGGCTCGTTATATACAGCTACTATAAAATGCATAAAGATAGTTGAAGATGCAGGGGGGGTTGGACCAGATGACCTTTAAAGATCCCTTCCAGCCCAAACTATTATATGAGTCTATGATTTTACTGGCTATCCATTTCACTCATGGATATTGTGAGATCCCACCTGGAGTACTACACCCAGGTCTGGAGCCCTCAACATAAAAACAATGTGGACCTGTTGGAGAGGGTCCAGAGGAGGGCCAGGAAGATGATCAGAGGGCTGGAGCACCTCTCCTATAAGGACAGGCTGAGACAGTTGGGGCTGTTCAGCCTGGAGAAGAGGAGGCTTCAGGGGCACCTTACAGTGGTCTTGCAGTACCTCAGGGGGGCTTATAAGAAAGATGGGGAGAAACTCTTAGCAGGGCCTGTTGTGATAGGACAAGGGGTAATGGTTTTAAAATAGAAGGGGGCAGATTCAGACTTGATATAAGGAAAAATTTTTTTACAGTGAGGGTGGTGGAACAGTGGAAGAGGTTTCCCAGAGAGGTGGTGGATGTCCTGTCCCTGGAAACATTCAAGGCCAGGTTGGACGGGGCTCTGAGCAACCTGATGTAGTTGAAGATGTCCCTGCTCCTTGCAGGGGGGTTGGACTAGATGACCTGTAAAGGTCCCTTCCCACCCTAACTGTTCTATGAATCTATGACTCTGTGATTAAGAACTTTTGTTCCTGAATTTCATTTACCCTCCTCTTTTAATAGTTTTAGTAAAACAAAATAAAATAGTCTTCTCTTCCAGTTTCAACTCGGAAAATTGGTTGGAACACTTGAAATTAAAATATTAGCCTTAAAGTTTTTTTTTTTCTAATAACATCTTAATAAAAAATTTTAAATCAACAGGAACATAATCCACAACCTGAAAGAAAGGAACGAAAAAGAAATGCGTACTTCCAATGATTCACAATAAAGTATATTCAAAGAAAAACAATGCATTATCTTACTGATTGCAGATTAAATGCAAAGCTGAATTGGCTTTATACATAATCCATCTTTGTTAAATCTAAGAAAGTAGATTTTAGAATTTCTGGCAGCTTTGTGAGTATTTTTTTATAATTGCAAAGTCCAAATCTGACAGTGTATGTAAATTAAAAGAGAAATTAAAGTAACAACATGATCAATGTGAAATTATTTTTCTGATTATAAGGTAGCCAGTTATTGAAGGCTTCCCTTCAGTGTACATATAGAACTTTGGCATATGGAGACACTTTGTTCAGTGTTTAATGTCTCTGAATAAAGAACCAAACTCAGTCTTGTGTAAGTAGGGGAAGATATTAACAGTAAGATATCTGCTGAAACTCTGATTCATACTTCTTCATCAGGGGAAAAAAAAGTAAGTATTAAATATCTTTCTCTGATGTTGCATTCTTCTTCCTAAATTGAAATGTGCTGTAAGGCACAACACAACAAGGCTCAATAAGGTACTAAGATAAGGAAGATGATGTCTGGGAGCCTTCCTGATATGTGTTAGGTATGATTTTATGTGCTAAATTGTAAAGGCAAGGCAAGATAAGTTCTAACAGATCGTTGTCATATAGAGCTATTTTATTTTTATCTGTACATTTGTGCGTAGCCCACATCCTTGCTCCTATTCTTTTTTCTGATGTTTCCTTATGGTGACACCTTATGGTGGTCCTGTCAGGGCTAAAATTCCAGTATTAAATCAAGGTAAGGAATGGCCCTTCAGCATATTTTACTGTCAAGATCTATATGTCTTCTGAGAAATATACTAAGCTAGTGATAATCCTAGAAGAATCTTACCTCACATAACAGATTTTTTCATATATAATCTAATTTTAACAAATACCAAGAGTCACAACAACAAAAGATGAAATCAACAGGAGTTTTTTTGGCAAACAGAACATGTATTCTCAATATATAGATCTCACAGCCTTCAAATAAGAACTACTTTTTAAATTAGAGAGTCCTTATTTGTTTGAGCTCTGCAAAAGTTCAACGTATCTTGTTTCTTTAGATTATCACAAAAGAAAATGTTTTCATTCCACTAAAGTTGGGTGTTGTAAAATTGTAAATTGTAAAATTTGTGGGGTTATTTACTATAGGTTTTTTTCCTTCAGTTAGACCCTACCTTTTAGAATGCATTTACAGAAGCTAGTAATATGACAAACAGAATAAGAATGAGAAAAATATTTTTCACACCATAGGGTAAGAGAGCATAGCGGTGCTAAGCTGTATGTTCTTCATTTTACACTCCTAAATATAATTTTTATTGATCTTGCACTATGTTGTGGGCTAAGAAACAGAGTTTAGGGTTGACAAGATCTAGATTGTCCAGGTCATTACGTACTGAAAACTGTTTAGTGGGATTTTGCAGTGCAAAATCCAGAAAAGAGTCTGTGTATCTTCATTAGAAAAAGAACTTTTAGAATTAAAGTAAGTGTCAGAGAAGATAAGAGATACAGAATTTTCTTATTTTCAGAGGTCTTTCCTGACTTGATTTTGATCTGTCTTTTCTTAGTAGCAATGACTAAATGATTCTGAAAGTGTTTTCTGTTAAAAGTCCTATTCCTAGGAAAAATATAGCAGAACAAATGCTTGCAAATAAGTGACAGGATCCCAGCGAGACTGTCTTCCTAGAAATGGAAAAAATCTTGAAGTCGTACAGCTAAAGAATAGCCACAATATGAAGATGAAAGAAAACTAATTTCTCTGTTTGCTGGAGCTTTATGTGATTTTGGTGGAGATACAAAGGTTTTCCATACACAGCTTTACAAGTAATTTTTGACTATTCAGATTTTTATTAGTGTATTTGAACGCAACTTCAAAAAATCTATACAAACCGCAATCTACTAGACCATTTTAGCTGCAGCAACAGTATATATCAGTACATTTAGATATGCAGCTGTCATGGTTTAGCCCCGATCGGGACCAGACTACTCAGTCTCTCTCTCTCACTCCCCCCACCCTTCGGGGGAACAGGGAGAGAGAATATAAGAAAAAAGGCTCAAGATTTGAGATAAGGACAGGGAGAAATCCTTAAAGTTACTGTTACGGGCAGAACAGACTCGATTTGGGGAAAACTATTCATTTATTACTAAAACCAAAGAAAGATAATGAGAAATAGAGCAAGATACCCCTCCCTCTTGCTGGGCTTAACATTATCTCTACTACCTTCCCCCTCTGAGCGGCACAGGGGGGAAGAGGGAATGGGGGTTATGGTCAGTCCATCACAGGTCACTTTATGCTGCTGCTTCATTGTCAGGGGAGGAACTCCTCACATTCCTCCCCTGCTCCATTGTGGGGTCCCTTCCATGGGCTGCAGTCCGTCATTAACTGCTCCGGCATGGGTCATTTTTCCATGGGGTGCAGTCCCTCCGGAACGACTGCCCCAGCCCAGGCCCTCCATGGGCCACAGCCTCCTTCAGGCATCCACCTGCCCCAGAGTGGGGTCCTCCCCAGGCTGCAGGTGGATCTCTGCTCCTGCGTGGGCCTCCATGGGCTGCAGGGGCACAGCCGGCCTCACCATGGGCTGCACCACGGGCTGCAGGGGAATCTCTGCCGGGAGCAGCATTACTGCTCCCCCTCCTTCTTCACTGACCTTGGCGTCTGCAGCCGTTCCTCTCACAAGAAATTCTTCACAACCGGCTCAGGCAGACGCCTCTCAGGTTCTCCTCACATCTCCTCTCCACTTCTTGCAGCCAAGCGGGGCCGAGTCAGGCCCAGACGGTGTCCGGCGGGAGGCCAGAGAGTGAGGGCTGCAAGGCCCACGAGGCTCACACCTCCCCCTCTCTGCCCCTGCTCGATGTCTTCACATCTTTTTTTTTATTATCTTTTTTATTTTTCCCCTTCTTAAATAGGTTATCGCAGAGAGTCTAACGTGTTATTAATAATGTATTTCGTAAGATGATAACACAGTGTCTTTGGTCCTAATATAGACTGATAAACTATTTTAGTAGAAAGCCAGCATAAGGAAATAAAAAAAAAAGGGATATTTTTGGACTAGATTTTAATCATTATAGAATTTGATTCTTTTTTAAAAAATTACACTTAATATTTTCAAGCTATGAGAAAATATGGTTCAAGAATTTGTATCTAACATTAAGCAAATATGTCATTACTTCTAAAGCTCATGATGGCGAGAAACTCTTTAGCAGAGTTGTGATAGAGCAAGAGGTGATGGTTTTTAAATAGAGGAAGGTAAATTCAGACTGGATATAAGGAAAAAAATTTTTACAATGAGGGTGATGAACCACTGGAATCATGGAATAGTTTGGGTTGGAAAAGACCTTTGAAGGTTAACTAGTTCAACCCCCCTACAAGGAGCAGGGACAGCACCAACCAGATCAGGTTGCTCAGAGCCCCGTCCAACCTGGCCTTAAGTGTTTCCATGGATAGCGTATCTACTACCTCTCTGGGCAACCTGTTCCAGTGTTCTACAACCCTCAGTGTAAAAAATTTTTTCCGTATATGAAGTCTAAATCTACCCCATTCTATTTTAAAACCATTACCCCTTGACCTATCTCAACAGGCCCTGCTATATTGTTTTTCCCCGTCTTTCCTGTAGGGCCCCTTTTAGGTACTGGAAGGCTGCTATAAGGTCTCCCTGGAGCCTTCTCTTCTCCAGGCTGAACAGCCCCAACTCTCTCAGCCTGTCCTCATAGGAGAGGTAGGCTCCATAGGCTCTAGCCTTCTGATCATCTTCCTGGCCTTCCTCTGGACTCACTCCAAGAGGTCCATGTCCTTCTTATGTTGGAGGCTCCAGAACTGGATGCAGTACTCCAGGTGGGGTCTCACAAGAGCAAAGTAGAGGGGCAGAATCACCTCCCTCAACCTGCTGGCCATGCTTCTTTTGTTGCAGCCCAGGATGTGGTTGGCTTTCTGGGCCCCAAACACGCATTGTCAACTCATGTTGAGCTTCTTATCCACCATGACTCTCAAGTCCTTCTCCTCAGGGCTGCTCTCAATCCATTCTCTGTCGGCCTGTATTTGTGCTTGGGATTGACCCAACCCATGTGCAAGACCTTGCACTTGGCCTTGTTGACCTTCATGAGGTTTGCATGGGCCCACCTCTCCAGCCTGTCAAGGTCCCTCTGGATGACATCCCTTCTCTTCAGCATGGTCTCTCTGTGAATAATTTTAACTGGAGTGTAACTCAGTTTTCCTTTGTGTATGTTTTTCCATGCAGTAATTAACACCGTGAACCTTGTCATCAGACTTTGTTAAGTCGCGTTTTTTACAGCATAAAATCATAGAAGTATAGAATAGTTAGGGTTGGAAGGGACCTTCAAAGGTCAACTAGTCCAACCCCCTGCAAGGAGCAGGGACATCTTCTACTAGATCAAGTTGCTCACAGCCTCATCCAGCCTGGCCTTGATACCTTTGCCAGTGGTTCTTTATAGTGATCTAAATCATACCATTCATGACAAATTGGCATAGTCAGTAAGATCCTAAATTAGGATTCATGACAAATTGGTGTAATCAGCAGGATCCTAAATCGGGATTTGTGACAGTCATTCAGGTACCAGGACATGATGCTCGTCATCTAACAATTACTAAAATTGAGTGAAGAATAATCACGGTCAGAACATGTTGCAAACATTTGATTCAGCGCATCATCTCTTTAATCACTTTCAGACCTTTACAGTGAAATAGTGGGGGCTGAATTGCATAGCTTCCATGATACCCAGGTGAGAGTATCAGTGGAAACACATCTCTTCATAAAAGATTATACTACCACCTGGAAACGCAGGAGAACCTGCTGGTATTGAGAGATGAAAGTTGGCACAGTAGGGTTCACTTGAGCCATCATACAGTTCATGGGTCATGTTTTCACTAATGAGTTGTGAGGCAGTATATGAAGCTTGCTTTACATATGAACATGGCCAGCCACTGAAAAAGAAGATTTCTTCATTTTTACATAGAATAATCCCTCTATTCTGATTGAAATCTGAGATGGAGTTTTGACAGGCTAAGACCAAAGAGACCTTTTGTTACTGACAACACCTTAGGTTAACTGCTAGTCACATCAAAGCACAGTAAGATTCAGTAACTGTTCCAATAAAAAATTATATTTATTTTAACAGGTAAACATCTTCAGAAAGCTTCAAAAGTTGTTGGGTTTTTTGTTTGTGTTTTTGGTTGGTTTTTTTTTAAGGATTGTAGGCCTATATAGTAATATTGTCATTAAAAGAAACTTTTTAAAAAGGATAAGGGAATGTTTTAGAGATATTCATTCAGAAAGCCAGTTCACTGGCAAAGACTTTTGAATTATATTTACTTATTAGAATATAGCTACTTATTAGAAATCTCAAAAGGTAATCCAGAATACCACAAATTATCATCATGCAGCTACACTTTCCATGACTACTACCTGGAAATTAATTATCTTTAGATCAGAAAGTATAAAAGTTATAATTTTAACAAAATGCATTTTTTTAAAAAGTAATGGTTTTCATTACTTACTTGATATCGAATCATCATTGTTCCAGATTTGAATGCTTTGATATTTACCTCAGAGTAATGAAATCATTGAGAAAATACTATGTGACAATAAGCTGTGGTGTGCTTTTTTATCAGTGTGCACATGCAGGCAGAAGACTGCTGAAGCAACAAAAACCACTATAGTTGCAGTAAACAGTATCTGATTAGTATGACTTATTACAAGATTCAGTAGCTTAAAGACAGAGTATCTCATACATTGTATACAAAAGGAGTATGTAATATTCAATACTAGCATAAGACTACTTGGGCTTTCAGGGTAGGTTATATAGAAAGAACCCACTGTAACGCTCAGTTTTGAAATACACTCTGGCAGGTCCTTTTCTTGTGGAAGTTTTTGCTTTTGGATTCATGGAATACAATGAAAATATAAGAAGTTTTATTCAGTTCATAAGCACAGCTTTACGTAGAAATACACAGTAGTGTTTTTCACTTGGGACTGGTGGTTGATACACATATCATTCATGCTATTCTTTTAACTGTTTTCTCAGGAATAGAACTTCCTATTTTAATCCTTGAAAAGTTATCTGTAGAAAAAGTGGTTGAGAATGGTTATATTTATATTCATAAATCAAGTAGAAGTGTTGTTTGAATGTCCTGCTTCCACGTTTTCCTGGTTTCGGCATGGATGGAGTTAATTTTCCTTTCCATAGCCTATGTGTTCTGGATTTTGCAGGTGAAGAATGTTGATAAACACCCTGATGTTATGAGTCCTTGCTAGTGAGACCAGGGACACTGTCTGGCTTGTCAGGTTTTGCTAACATGCAGGTGCAGAAAGCTGGGATGGATATAGCCAGAACAGTTGACCCAAACTGGCCAAAGAGAGTATTCCATGCCGTAAACATCATGCTCAGTATATAAGTAGGAGTTGGCTGGGGAGGGGGAGGGATGGCTCTCTCTTCGTCTCTTGCTCCTTTGCTTGCTGCTCGGTTTCATTTCCATGATCGCTGCTTGCGATGGGCTGTATCAGTCATTGGGACATCAGGTGGTAAGAAATTGTGCATTGTTCATATTGTATATTTTAGTATCCCTATATTCTGTTACTGTTGTAATTTTTCTTTGCTATTCTAATAAACTGTCCTCATCTCAACCTGTGAGTTTTCTTTTCTTCCCAATTCTGCCCCCCTATCCCACCGGGGAGGATGTGCGAGAAACTGTGTAGTGACTAGGGCTAAACCACAACAACAGATTTTTCTCTCTTGAAGCCACACAATTCAGGCATCCAACATACCGTGTTAGAGGTGGTATCTTTACTCACTTATTTTCATATTGAAATCACCATAGTGAAGCTAATGGGGCTTGAAGTAAAGTAGTATTCCCCAAGGGAAAGAGTAGTGCAGTCAAAACCAGCATTAGATTAACGTGTTCCTGGCAGAGACCAAGGCACAGATCCTGATGACCTGCCCTACTTCATCTATGGCTTGCTTCTGCTCATTTAGCTGATATCTTGGGCAAACTGCCCTGTTTGTTTGCCTTGAAACAACTTGTTATGGATTACATGCATTAGAAATTGCCTATTTCTAATTGTGTAATTCAGCTCAGAACCAGCTTCAGCCTGCACAATGTAACCTACAAAATATTCCTGCTTTATGCTGTAGAGGATGCGAAATATCCTCAAAATGCTGAGTAGCATTGTAATGCTGTTTATTTTGTTGTAAGATCAATAGAAACTTTATCCTGTTCTGTTCTTATTAATAACCTGTGTCAGGAAGGAGTTTTATGTGAGCTGATGCTTAGCTGTGATTATTTTTTACTCTTTGTTTTATAATTTAAATATGAAATGTCAGAATTCCTAATTACAATTATGAAGGACATGAGCACATTCAGTCCTCAGTAATACATTTTTGAAATATCTGTGGCAACTGACTTCGACTGAGCAAATGTGACATGCTGTGGTCAATACTAGGGTGTAACAAAATAATAATTCAGAGAAATTGATCTTGTAACCTGACAAACAGATTCTACTTAAGTTACGAAAGGAACATTTTGATGACTTGTGAGTCATGGGCAGGACAGATGTTGCAGGTATAAAACCACAGCAGACAGGAACATAAATCAAGCTACATTCTTTATCTATGTTTCTAAGTCTTCATGCTACCAAATCCATTAATTGAAGCTTTCTGAATGACTTGCTGCCATCAGGAAAGAGAAGTTCTACCTCAGTCAGAGGTTATGAGCTTGATAGAGAAGCCAATGCATGAGATCTTTGAAATGTCTGTAGTTGTGGAGAAAAGTTGGGTGATCATAGTCGTTCCTTTCTCACCTAAAAGTTTATGAAACACCAACCGTAATAGCATAATAGGTGAAATATGTGTGCTTGAGTTTTTTCCCCAAGAAAATGTAATTGCTGCTAAATTCATTTTAAAGGGCTTGATATATGGCCACACACATTCGCATAAACCGTTATGCCTACAGTGCAGTCTTAGAGTTACTGGGTACTAAAAGGAGATAGGAATTTGTATGGTCATGTTTGCATGCTGGTTAAATTCTGCAATTTTTCTAGTCTTGTTACTTACGTTGTCCTTTAAAAGAAAAAATATTTACATGTAAACACTTCTGTTCCATAATATTTCACTGCCTTGTCATACTCTACTATGTTATTGTACAATGAGAAGACCTAGTGTTTAAATTTGAAAGTATATATGTGTATACAATATTTAGAAATTAGTTCAGGAATTCTTTTATATGCTTTGTAAACTGTGGGTAAACTCTTTTTCTCTTGTAACATTTACCTTTGTCTTGTCTGCCTTACAATAGTTTCCGCATAGTGGAGTTTATTTAGCATGATGGATTACAGAAAACCTTTTCTCATTCATCAGAAATGTGGTACCTTAAATCACATTGGACCAAATTCTTCTCTACTTGACACCCACATCACTTTAAATGAGGTAAACAGACTGTCTGTGCTGTAAATGATACTAGTGTTTGATTAATAACATGCATGGCTTCCTAAAAGACAGAAACCTCAGGCCAGATCATATGGACTTTATAGGATTCTGTCAGCCACTGCAAGTTTGCCTTGGATAAAAAATGCAGTATCTGATGATAACAGCCATGAAGTTGAACCAGATTTTCCTGGCTATATAGCCATTTGAATTGTAGCAGTAGACAAAAAATGAAAATCATAGACTCATACAATCATAGAATCACAGGATAGTTTGGGTTGGAAGGGACCTTTAAGGGTCATCCAGCCCAACCCCCTGCAAGAAGGAGGGACACCTTCAACTAGATGAGGTTGCTCAGAGTCCCATCCAGCCTGGCCTTGAATGTTTCCAGGGATGGTGCCTCTACCACTTCTCTGGGCAACCTGTTGCAGTGTTTCACCACTCATCATCATAAAAATTTCTTCCTTATATCTAGGCTAAATCTACCTTCTTTTAGATTAAAGCCATTACCCTCTGTCTTTTTGCAACAGGCCCTGGTAAAAAGTTTGTCCCCATCTTTCTTACAAGCCCCCTTTAAGTACTCAAAGGCAGCAATAAGCTTTCTTCTTCTCCAGGCTGAACAATTGCAACTCTCTCAGCCTTTCTTCATAGAAGACGTGTTCCATCACTCTAATAATTTTTATGACGCTCCCCCAGACCCGCTCTAACAGGTTCATGTCATTCCTGTACTGAGAACTCCAAAGCTGGACGCAGTACACCAGGGTGGAATAGTGACCTCCCTTGACCTGTTGGCCACAATTCTTTTGATGCAGCTCAGGATATGGTTGACCTTCTGGGCTGCAAGCACACATTGCTAGCTCATGTCCAGCCTTTCATCCACCAGTACCCCCAAGTCCTTTTCTGCAGGGCTGCTCTCAATCCCTTCATCCCCCAGCCTATATTGATATTAGAGATTGCCTTGATCCAGGCGGAGGACCTTGCACTTGGCCTTGTTGAACCTCATGAAGTTCACACGGGCCCACTTCTCGAGCTTGTCCAGGTCCCTCTGGATGGCATTCAGTCCCTCAGGCTTGTTAACTGCACCACTCAGCTTGGTGTTGTCTGCTAAATTGCTGAGGGTGCACCCACTGATCCCACTGTACATGTCATTTATGAAGATATTAAATAGTACTTGTCCCAGTGCAGACCACTGAGGGACACTACTTATTACTGATCTCCAGCTGGGCATTGAGTCATTGACCATTACCCTCTGGATGTGACCATCCAACCAATTTTTCATCCACCAAACAGTCCACCCATCAAATCCATATTTCTCCAATTGAGAGAGAAGAATGTCGTGGAGGACCATGTCAAAAGCCTTACAGAAGTCCAGATAGATGACATCCATAGCTCTTCCCTTGTCCACTGATGTAATTACTCCATCACAGAAGGCCACTAGATTTGTCAGGCAGGACTTGCCCTTACTGAAGCCATGCTGGCTGTCTTGAATCACCTCCCTGTCCTCCATGTGCCTCAGCATAGCTTCTAGGAGGGTCTGTTCCATGATCTTCCCAGGCACAGAGATGAGGCTGACAGGTCGGTAGTTCCCAGGGTCTTTCTTTCTACCCCTTTTTAAAAATGGGTGCAATGTTTCCCTTTTTCCAGTCACAAGGGACTTCACCTGACTGCCATGACTTTTCAAATATCATGAAGAGTGGCTTGGCAACTACAACAGCCAGTTCCCTCAGGACTCTGGGATGCATCTCATCCACATATCTAACACAGGTTTTAACTAAGTGTACAAAACTTGAATGCAATATGGTCCATGTGTCACTAAAGATGAGGCACAAGAAAAATGTATGTGCAGTTATCTAGGGGAAAAAAAAAGAAGAAGAAGAAGAAGAAAAAAAAAAGAAAAAAACCCTGCAATTTAGATATACTCCAGTTAAACAGTAGATACAATATATCTACATATGCATATCTGCATGCATACATATACTACCTAATTTTTTCAGTGTAGATTCTGAGACAATGTGAATAGTCATTTCATTTTTTTTTTATCTGAAGTAGGCAATATTGTTGTTTTTTTTTTCTCCAGATAAAAAAAAATCTTTCTGAGATTGTTACTTCTTTTATACTCAAGCCCCTGAAGGAATCAAAAACACTGCATATTGAAACCAGATTTGAGTGGACTCCAACCCCAAAACAGCATTTGAGAGACTTGAGACTTACAGAAATATGCATCTTTGCAGAATGTACTTGTTTCAAGCTCTGTAGCTTTTTACGGTTAAGGTCATACAGTGGGAGAGAAAAATAATCTTTTTTTTTTTGTTGCCATCCACTGTTTATTAATGTCTATAACAATCTTAAGTTTATATATAGCTCAGTTTTGGGGCCAGTCTTGTTTAATAGTTTTATCAATGATCAGGATAAGGGGATTGAGTACTCCCTCACTAAGTTTGCAGATGACACCAAATTAGGTGGGAGTGTTGATCTGGTTGAGACTAGTAGGAAGGCTCTGCAGAGGGATCTAGACAGGCTGGGTGAGTGAGCAAAGGCCAGTTGTGTAAGAGTCAACAAGGCCAAGTGTCAGGTCCTGCACTTCAGTCACAACAACCCCATGGAATGCTACAGACTTGGGGAAGAGCAGCTGGAAAGCTGCCTGGCAGAAAGGGACCTGGGGTTGCTCGTAGACAGCCGGCTGAACATGAGCCGGCAGTGTGCCCAGGTGGCCAAGGCCAACAGCATTCTGGCTTGCCTCAGGAACAGTATGGCCAGCAGGAGCAGGGAAGTGATTGTGCCCCTGTACTCAGCACTGGTGAGGCCACACTTTGAATACTGTGTGCAGTTTTGGGCCCATCAGTACAAAAAAGACATTGAGTTGCTGGAGTGCATCCAGAGAAGGACAACGAAGCTGGTGAGGGGTCTATTGAACAAGTCTTACAAGGAGCAGCTGAGAGAACTGGGATTGTTTAGTCTGGAGAAGAGGAGGCTGAGGGGAGACCTTATTGCTCTCTACAACTACCTGAAAGGAAGTTGTAGGGAGTTGGGTGTTGGTCTCTTCTCTCAAGCAACTAGCAAGAGGATGGGAGGAAATGGCCTCAAGTTGCATCAGGAGAGGTTTAGATTGGATATTAGGAAAAATTTCTTTACTGAAAGAGCGATCAAGCATTGTAATAGGCTGCCCAGAGAAGTGGTGGAGTCATCATCCCTACAGGTGTTCAAAGAATGTGTAGATGTGGTACTCCAGGACATGGTTTCGTAGGCATGGTGGTGTTGGGTTGATGGTTGGACTTGATAATCTTAGAGGTCTTTTCTAACCTTAATGATTCTATTCTGTTCTGTTCTGTACTATTCTATTCTATTCTAAAATGTTTGAAATGCACAATGTTGCCCATGTATATGGACAACAATATTTAGACTCTTCCAGCCTTAATGATTCTATGATAAGTTTGCCTTGGTCTGTCAGTTCCTCGTAAGAGCAAATCTTCTCTGCCTCAAGTACTGTCCCGACTCTTCTGAGCCTTTTTTTTCTGAAAGGAGAGAGAATTTTTTCCCCAAAGTAACTTGTCATCGGCCTGGTGGTTGGCTCCAGAGAAGTAATTTCTACCCTTGTACTTCCGTTTTTCTATTTGGCCTATAGGGACAGTGTTGGTGATCTACTTTGCAAAGGCTTCTGACATCTAAATGAAAGCTATAAAAGACCTAAGCTTCATTACAAATACAACACGCTGTCTCACAGTCTGTATTTGTGATCTTGCATTCTGCGCTCAGTACCAGCCATGTCTTTCAAACTCAAGGTCTTATTACAGTAACAAAGATGCTTTCAGCATCTTTGAATTTTTGAAGACACTAACAAGCAGGTATCCAAGAATCCAAGTATCCTTTTTTTTTTTTTCTATAAAAGAGGTATCTGCATTCATTGCTGCTGATTATCCTTCTGTGTTCTTTCAAAACAAATTCTCTTACATTTCATTCTTAGAGGTTGCTACCACTCGCCTGCAACCTGTTTTTTTTTCCCCTTGGCAAAAGGCTGCTTATAACAGGATGAGGACAGAGGGTCACTTTTAGCAGTCTATAAACTATAAGGTGAATGTCACATTTGTGCTCTCATCCTTGTGTCTGACTCCTAGAAATGGTTCTTAATGCAGTCATTCTAAAACATTAATGTTTTCTTTAGTAATTTTTATCAGAAGAAAAAGTGTGACACTGAGTTTGAGTTGGAACTGAGCAAATGCTGCAAGATCAGAGAGCATTATTAGCCTCCAGAACAATAAGATGGTTAAATTTTAATTCATAATATATAAATTACTCAATCAATTTAATTTCAGTTGTGAATTATGCTAATTTTACTCACTGAATGGCCAATAACTTCTGTCTATATTTAACTTCATAAACTCATCCACTTACAAACGTCGAAATTATCAATCAAGAACAGATAAAATTGCACCATCTATATTCCTGACCTAATTAGAAAAATGCTAACACTGAAGTCTTTCTAGTTCTCTAAAGGGATTTCTTTCTTTTCAAAGCTTTTAAAATTCAGGTATTGATAAAGATGCCTAAATAGGGATACAGAAAAACATTTATGCCAAAGTTTGAATACAATATTGCAAGTTCCTTATGTGAAATTCACTACAGAGACTACTCAACAAGAGGGAAAGTTGATGAATTTATGTCAAGAGCACAGACATTGGCTGAAATTAATATTAATCCCCTAGTTCCATGTCTAGTCACTCTCCATGTTGTGTTCTTCAGTCTCCAGATTTGTAAGGTAGCTCTCATTCTGATCACTAACCATTCACTTTTCAAGCAATGTGTATGGAAGGTGGAATTTACCTGGAAAAACAAATATCTTATTGCTATTAAATCAGTATTTCGATCTTAAGTTTATTATTATGATTGAAATATATGCATTACCAATTAAAACATCAAAAAAAAGCTACAAAGGATTACTATTTAAAATATGAAAACAAGCAATTGTAGACAGCTGCTGACTATTGTAAATGACACCTGAATTTGTGCACTCTCTTAATTCTTACAGGAAAATATATTTTATACCAATGATACTACTTAATGGAAAGCTCTTCTGCCATCCCACAGAAGTTTTATAAAAATAAGAAATATTATTTTTATAAAAGATAAGAAATATCAATGACTGCAATGAGAAATGCCAAGGGTAAAAAAGGCTGCACCTAGTTACTGCAGAGTCCATAGAGGGTGTGAAATTTAAATAAGGATGTGTAGGGAAGTGGGAAGAACGTGGTTGAGTTGTCATAGTCCATATCATTGTAGAATATAGCTGTGAATTTTCCTATAAGTTTCAAGCAATCCAACTTTGTTCAACAGAAAAAGAATCATCTTCTATCAGTCTCTGTTTTCCATAAATCAATGACCTCATAAAAATGTAAAGTGAAACATGAAATAATGGTTGAGAAAGAAGATTGAAAAGACAGCACTATGTAGTTTTCTTGACAAACTAGGCAAACTATCAAAATTATGGCTGTGGAGATCTGTCAGGATTAAATTCAATTAAAGATAAATATTACAGTTTTATAGATAATTTATTTTCATTATCCATTAGTCAAAAGAAATGTTGTAGCACCTTACACTCACACAGGTTACTTCAGTTATGACAAAAATAAAAGGCCAACCACATCCTGGGCTGCAAAAGAAGCATGGCCAGCAGGTCAAGGGATGTGATTGTCCTCTTCTACTCAACTCTCTCGTGAGACCCCACCTGGAGTACTGCATCCAGCTCTGGAGCCCCCAGCGTAAGAAGGACGTGGACCTGTTGGAGGGAGTCCAGAGGAAGGCCAGGGAGACAATCAGAGGGCTGGAGCACCTCTCCTATGAGGACAGGCTGAGAGAGCTGGGGCTGTTCAGCCTGGAGAAGAGGAGGCTCTGGGGAGACCTTATAGTGGTCTTCCAGTACATAAAAGGGGCTTATAAAAAAGATGGGAGAAACTCTTTAGAAGAGCCTATTATGATACCCCCGTGGACTGGGTAGGTATACCCTTCTTTGGATAAAGAACTGGCTAGGGAGCCGTGCCCAGCGGGTAGTAGTTAATGGAGTCAAGTCCAGCTGGCAGCCTGTTACAAGTGGTGTCCCCCAGGGGTCGGTACTTGGGCCCATCTTGTTCAATATCTTTATTGATGACCTAGACGAGGGGATTGAGTGTACCCTCAGTAAGTTTGCAGATGACACCAAGTTGG